>JABASD010000187.1:0-107397 GCA_019776165.1 Pogonognathellus flavescens
AGGGCTATTATTTACTGCGAATTTGTAGTAATCTATCAAGTTGAAACAACATCTGAGATGAGTTAGGAGATTTGCGGATACCGTCACTGTTTCTTGCCAAAATACTTTATAACGACGCAACGGACCAAGTTAGAACAGAAAAGTAATTACAAGGTTTAGAAAGAAGATGCCGATGTCTTTTCTGTAGCTAACACCTTTCTGAAAAAGAGATGTGCTTAGATTTTAGATTTGGGAAGTAAGGACGCATGTTTTTATATAGTTACTTGTTGTAAGGGGATCAGTACAAAGATCAGGGAGAGAATGAGAGATAGAGAAGAAAGAGTATTAGGCAAGTTGAAAGATATATTATTATTATGGTTAGTGTCTTTGCTAGGAATTTTGCTATGGATGTAATCCGGTTGTTATCAACACGTCTCATCCAACAGTAATTTGTCAAAAAAAACTGCAAAACAAAAACCATTTGTGGGATGAAGGGCAAGGGCACGGGATCAGATATCTTATGACTACATATATGACTGTAATAAAATAGACCAAGTGTAATTTAATACTGAAATAAGTATACCACGCCACGAACTATGCGAAACATTTTTTCATTCTGCAGCAGCTAACCTACTGTATTACTTTAGCTGATGAAATGAATTTGCAGCAGATGCCGGCCGGCATTTATATCTCTGACAACAATCATTATAAAATATGAGCAGTAGTATACAGATAGTCTCTGTGTGTGCTGTGCACTTTCTTACATATACATTTTGAATGTATAGTTAGTAAGATGTATATTATAGGATTATGTTAAGTAGAACTTTACCAGCTACAAATTAGTTGACAGAAAACATGTAAAAAGTGCGAAGAAACAAAACGCAAAACGTAGATTACAATTGATTACATTTTCAAGAAGCGAATATCAAGTACTTGTGAAGTTGCTAATGCGAAAATGGTATGTGCAGTAAAGTACGAATTTTTTGTACTAGATATGTAGTAGATACGGTATGTGTAAAGAGGCAGTTCGAAAAAATCACTTGCGTGGGTTAAAAATGCGAAGGAATTTAAATAATTTGAGATTAGGTGATGTTGATGTATGAAAGGAGGGTGTCTTAACATCAAGGTACATTTAAAAGCTTTCAATGTAAGTGGAATTAATGTATGAGATCATTTTCTCACTTCATTCTAGAAATGCTGCCTTTTGTTTTTCTAATTTAACAAATGATTTACATCGACTGCATGCCAAACAAACTAATTAAGACAATTATTCACGCTTTCTCTTTCAGACATGTAGAAATTTTCTCCTGCAATTAACACTGAACTCACTGTCTTTACTTTTTGACCAGAAATTGAAATATTGAATACATAACAATGAATGAATTATAACCAAGGTTTACAAAATTTAATTAAATCGTCCCCTCTTTGTGCTAATTTGTATTTAGATTACGTTGGAATTCATACGTCTGCCTTTAGAGCTATAGTATTTTATCTGCAGTATTAAGTACTGAAAATTCATAAGCATGTCAATAAAAGCATTCGTTTTAAAAATTCAAAAATCCTTGTAATGGAGAAGACGATAGCCACTGAATTCAATAGTTCGGCCAAAAATTATTGTTAGTAACATAATGATTAGGTAGCTGAGTTTTACGTAAGGGTGCGTCAAATTTTGGAAAATTAAGTTAAAAAGTTACATACATATCATTTGAATACATTGCTGAGATTTAACAAATACCTATAATACAGAGTAGGCCTTGTCTCATGGAACATTCGCACTATCTACGATAATTTAATAATAAACGTTAATGATGCATTAAATTGTTTGGATAATTTACAAGCAATAATGGCTTCTATATTCTTGACACACGCATCTTGATTATGATCTATGATATCAATATAAAATAAGGTCATAATATTTTTCACTTCTTTGCAAACAATGAGATGCACAGAGGTTATTAAAATCTCGTGTCTATTGTATCGAAATGCTGCAGATTATTTACCTAAACGAGATTTCACAAAGCTTGAATGATTTTGCATTCTATTCTTCTTCTACGTAATAAAGAGGAAGATAATTTTGATGCTCATCTTCCTCCTGCCTACACATTCCTCTTCAATCCACTTGAAATGATTTTTATTTAAATGTGAATTGTAATGCATATAATGAGCATAAGGCACAAGTCATGATTTGCAAAGTATAGCTATTGGACTTACTGAATGTTAATTTACTAAATGCGTATAATTTTAGTAATGCAAATGCAAATATGTGTTTTGGATGAAACTTTCAAGGATGAAACGTGCACGTCAAGCCTTTTGAAGTGGAAGTTTGACTTTTTGTATTAATAGACATGTAGACATTTTTGGTAAGCATCATCCGAGGCTGTTTTCTATTCTGATTTTGATGATGACGACGACAATTACTTGTTACGAGATGACAGCGTCGTGTTGCTCGACTGAAATCTGAAATGAAATATCTTCCGCGTAGATTTCATTACTCTTTTCGCCATGCAACTGCTGTCACCGCATAATATATAGAATTACGTGTATATGATTATAAGATCGTGTATACAATAATACAAAAGCTACACACAAATTAGATGCACTTAGCGTCGATTTCATGGCCAATTTTAGAGCAGCATCGTAATTCATGTCTAATGTGCTAAATGTAACGTTAATTTGAAATATTTGTGACACTGCGTGCATGAAGATGACGTGCCGAATCGAGCACGAAAATATCCTTATAGGGGGTGAGCACGAAAAGTTTTTAAACTGCAGAATCTTTCTTAATACCACACCGCATTAAATACTGTGCGTATTAAAGAGAGTGTAGTAGAGCTAAAGCTAAAGTAAACATTTGGAGTTTCCCTTTAAAATTGTATTCTTCATTCCTAGGCTTAGCACACCATAACCACAGAGTACGTTATATATTTATAAAAGCTTATAGAGCCATATAGAAACTCCGAATTCGGGAATAATGTTTCCTCTCTCTCTCCCCAAAAATCCCGGATTATTAATTCCATGCTGTGCAGCAAATGAGAAATGCCGACTTGACTTTGGTTTGACTTGCTCTGCTGAATTCAGCCTCAAGTTTACTTACGTATCATCTAATTCTAGAAGTACAAGCTTATAGGTAGCTAAACTTATGCAAAGCCTCGTATCAGTAAAAATCTCCAATATTCCTTTTAATGCATAAGCAAATGTACATAAAATATAGCAGTAGTAGTAGTCTATGCAAAACTAAGTAAATCAAGTCTTGAAAATTAGTAAAGGCTGAAGCAATATACCACAGGGATAATAGTATTAGTCCCAAATTCGATACGAAAGATTCCTATCTAAAAATATTCATGAAGAGCGGATGAGCTGAAATGTTAGTTCGTTTAGCTTGCAGCATTGCATTGCTCTTAACGTGTATTATAGTTTGGTCAGATTGGAGTAGAAATGAAATATGACTGTTTATTATGCATGCATAATAATATTTCCCCAAGTAAGATCCCCTATCTTATCTACTGCGCCATATTATTCCAAATCCACATAATTGTACAGAGGTTCAGATCATTTTTAGTACCACACAATGCTACACAATGCATAATATACATAGGATATTATATAGGACACTCCAATAATACTCCAAAGAGTCTACGTGCCAAAGTTAATATATATTACAGTATTATTACGTTTTGTACAGCTAAAAAAAGAATTTTCTTAACTCAGAAGTTTCAAAATATCTTTTCATTGCAGATTGCCTAATCTAAAAAAGGCAGTTTCAGTAATATAATAATAATATATTCTCTTGCAAAGCCAAGCAAAACGTAGTTCTGTACAACCTGGGATTTCTACACTCCATTATCATAATTTTTACATATAGCACGTATAAGTAGCTACAGTAGAAGTAGCAAAAATCGAAACTACTTTGAGTAACTAGATCTAGTTCTCCACAATACAAATTCAAATTCCTCTAACAACTCTGAATAGAGTTAAAGCACTATATGGGCAAATAATAAACGAAATCGTATTCACAGCTCGTTATGTTCTGTTGTGTTCCATAGTACAAAAGTGTAATATGCAAAATAAATTGAAGTCAAATGTTTAGTGAGTTTCAAGAAAACATGAGAAAGTGGAAACGCACACCATACAGTACTACAATAATAGCACTAGAAACTCTCAAAATAAAAAATTCCTAAAAACAACCTCCATATATACAAAGCATAAATATTATTGCTTTGTGGATACATTACATGATATCTTCTTTTTATATCCTCGCATCCTTCCTAATTCTTTTCATGGCTTGTGACCAAATATTATTACCTTTGTTGCATACATTCTCATGAAGATAGCACGAACACCACCACAGACACTAATAAATATAAATTTTCTGTTCAAAGCTGTGCAAAATAGTATCTTCCCCCTATTTCTTACCTTCTTCAACACACAATATTTACAGTTTGCAAATTCTCAGTCCAATACATGAATTTATTCAATGTAGCATAACGTAGTCTTACTTACTACCTTACTTGTACCTATTACATCTCATGTATAGTAAATGTAAACTAACATCATAACAACATAACAGCACAAAAGAATAAGAATAAGAATGGCAATACGCAGAATAGAATAAAAGTAGTGGAATGGTCCCCGCTCCATGATGAGTTCAATGCTCTACTCCAGCAGCATCCCTCTCTTCTTGTAGAAACACTTTAGCTTTAGTCTACCTACACGCTATGCCTTAGTGTGTTAGTTAGTTATAGTTGTTATACAATACAAGTATGTGAAATCGCAAACAGAATTTATATGCCTGTACTAAAATTGCGTGTACTTGTTCTGCACACATTGCATAACTAATACTTTTCTTTCTTCTGTTATTATTCTCTTCTCTTGGATTTATTCTACCAAGGTAGCACATATATAGGAGGATGCTGGTATATACTGTAGGGATATAAGGCTTTAAGACAGGACACTACCACCATACCACCACCACAACCACTACCACCTACAAAACAGGTGTGTTTCATTTTCATTTCTGCAATACAGCAAGCAGAAGAAGATCCTCTTTCATCTACTGCTAATACGAGTATTGTGAGACTATAAAGCTGTACTTATGTGTGTAAGAATGAGTTTTGAGTTTCGCCTGCATTTGCTTGATAAGTGAAGCTTTGTGTGTTAAACTCTCTGAAGTCTTAAGCCTGGATCGTTGCCGCGCCTTAGTTAGTTACGTCGTGCAGTTTAAGTTTTGCAGTCATTTCTTCAACTCTTGTAGTAGTGGGAAATCTATAATGTATAGTCAGTATTAAATGTGAGTACCTATATAGAGATACCAGAGTAGAGGTTCTATAATGCTGGTAATGTTGTAAAGTGGGGAATATTGCAGGCAGGAGAACAACAGCAATGCTGTAATAAGCACTGTACTTGTACTTGGAATCTTGGAATTTACTCCTGTATGGTATTTCTATAAGAGGGAAGAGATGAAGAAGCAAGTGTAATATGTAAAGTTAAGGTAAGGACTAATAAGTAATAAGAAGGTAATACACACAAGCTAAAGAAACTCATCTCATTCAAGACGTGCCGCTTGGGTTAATAGTCTCAGAAATGATGATATGATCAAACTTTTTTGTATTGCGAGAACGTTTATCCGAGCCAGAGCTATGGCTAGGAGTATTCCAATCCCCATTTCAGCTTTTACTAATATAATGAATGCAGAATGGTACAATCTACAGTACACAGAATGGTGGAGTTGACGGTGACGAGGCAATATTAGCCGCAACGGTATGACATTGAAAATTGGCATATCTCTGCGTAGGAAGAAATCTTACAATCTTCCTTTTATAGAAGTTTGCGTATCTGTTTTGCACACAATGAAATTGCAGATACAGCTGCTCACAGCAATTTCAACTCTTTCTTCGCTTTATCATTTTATCTTTGCCCCTTGTACAATATGAAATAAAGTGAAACGAGAAAATTGTAAATACGATTCTTAAATCCAATAAAATCCAGAAGTAAAATGAGGTTTGCACGATTTTATTGTCAATAGTTTACAGTTTACTACTATGTGTATGTGTAGATATCCCCGTCACCTTTTAGCTTGTATCCTTTTGCATTATATGAAAAATCGTAAAAATCCCAGCAGCATGCAATACCACTTCGTGCAAATAAAGTGTCGCGATAGAACACTCTATACGTCAAAAATTTAATGTTATAGCTTTTTGTAGCTTGAGAATAGAATAGAATTACGACGATGTAAGTATAGAATGAATTTAATAGTGCGAAAAATTGCAAATACCATGTTCAACTACAAGCAGTATACTTGAGACCTTATATTGTATTATACAGATAGGGAGAGATATTAATATAGGCATATAGATATTAGCTTGGAAAGAAACTAACTGGACGACATCGTGAAATGAAGCTAATCGTAGCCATAATAAAGTTAACTTTGCCTTGGGTTTTACCCCCTTACCCTGCACAAATTTGCATTTTCATCTCACGTCCTCCGTTTTCCTTCTAAGTTCATCTCATCTCGAGATTATGTAATTCGATGCCGTAGTTCTATGTGCCAGTCAAACACTAAAGACTATACATAGAGCACTTTACCCTTTCTAGCATTGTTTTTGACTGCAGATGAAGAACAGAATACTCTTCAGATATATACTACAAAAGGAATTTTGATAAAATGAAAGAAGAGAGCTTATTTCACAAGCTATGCCAACAATGTTGGCAAATATGCTCGCGAAAAGAGTATTCTTTTACATTATATAATATTATTACATATAAATACATTATTATACTACGTAAGGTACTTTCTTTTTGTCTGCATCTATCATCTGTGCATGGCCAAATAGAGTTGAGATGATGGATAAGTTACCTATACGTTACGAAATGAAAAAAAATCAATCGAGTGTATGGAATCCCTAGCTTAAAACGGAGTGTAAATAAACTAGGATATTTTATATTCTGGTCTAGTGTAAAAATAGCATTACACAAAAGTTTTATTGTTACAGAAAGCTTGTGAACGGTTTATACAGAACTGAATACTCTATCAATAAGATTTCGCAGTAACTTTATTTAATTCCGAATAAAAACTTGTCTTATGTAGTTCGACGTATATCCATCCACACTCTTAGCCTTTCATTCTTTAAGTGAAGTGAGTAAGTGGTGCGGGTGTAATGTGTTATGGTGTCTACTGGAGAATAAAAGAGACGCGTCGACATAATTCTCCGACTTATATACCTATACACATGGTAAATCTATGTTTTAGTAAGTAGTGGCAGTTAAATGTTCTTTGTCCTGAGCCGTTCGCCCGATTCTTTACCATACACAATGTAGCTTAAGCGTATTTAGTATTGGTATTACAGATAGCAGTAGAATTGTAGAAGGTGGTGCATAATAGTAGTCTGAAGAAAATGTTTTCTGAGTGTGTTGTTTTGCTCTAGTGCAAAATCAGCTTTTCTCTGTGGTCTTCTTCACAGTAAATCTTGCAGTGGTACAAAGAAACCATGGTTTGCTCAGCTTTAACGTAAATAAAGGGTTTTATCTCTAACTACATTGCCAAAAGTCCACTCTGGGCCGGTTTCAGTCAGTGGAGTGGTTACGATTCGAAATCTCAGTGATGCTTACAATGCTTGAGTGAAACCAGTTCGGTCTAAAATGGTCCAGTCTCTCTATACGACTACCATTACTTCTACTCTACTTCCACTTCTACTTGTACCACAATCCAGTTCAAATGCCGTACTCAATATGTTATGTGTTAATGTTGCGGAGTATTGTATACACAGTCGCTTATAATTTATCCATGGTGCAATATACACATTTTACATGTACCTTTATGCATATAATTCTTAGTTTTCTCTTTGTTTTACGTTTTGTGTGAGTATCAAAGATGGAATAACTTTGTTTTACCTACAGGGTGTATCTCGTATGTATTATACGAAACGATGTACAATGAGATACAATAAAATGTATTGTAAGACTCAGAAAAGTGAATGAAAGGGATTCTGAGCATAGAATGGCAAAGTTGAATCTACATTTCCCTGTTTCTCCCCTGAGAGTGAGAATCGAGTAAATGGATAGGCTACTCAATAAAGATTAGATATTCTATGAGATTTCACTTGACTGGATTTGATTTTCAGTCAAAGGCAGAGTTTTGCTAAAATTTACTACGCGTGAGTATCTAATGTGAGCATCGGGTGATTTCAGTTTGTTTGATGAGACAACGCAATGCAAATGTATTGATGCTTTTATGGGAAAAGACACGACATTTTGTATGCTGTACCTACTGTTGCAGTCTATATATAAATATAAGAAATGCCTGTACTACTTTGATCAAGTGTATTGTGTATTGCATTGAACTTATATGTAAAAAGACTCTCTTTCGCTACATGAACTCACAAGTGTTCCTCGGATGCTTTTGTGTATAGTTTCTGGTTTGTTTCTTACGACACGCCTTCCATTAACCATAAATCAAGCTGTGCTTGTACGTATTTATATGTAAACTTACTTTGATACTTGTATCGTACTGTAAAGCAATGCAATATCGTGGCAGTAGCTGAGTGGAAGTTCATTGTAACTTTTCTTGTTTGTTGTCTGTCTCTCTCTCTCTCTATCTCTCTTCGTCCTGAGTTGGTGGAGAAAAAACATTTCTGTTGTATTTTTAAACAGAATCGATATTTCTTAGGGATAATGCGGTGGCTGACATTTATTTACTACATGTGGCTTATGAGTGTCGATGGTGGAAAAACTTTCACTTTTTCATAAAGCGTTAACATATGGACGAGAAGAGAAAGCAATTTCAAGTCTAATTTGCCCAATATTGGAACAAATATTAAAAATGAGGATAAATCCGTCGAGCAAAACAGAAGCTGTTGATAAACCAATATTGAAAGGAATCTTAAGACAGAAACAATATTCTGCTGGAGGAAACGCTATAAGTAATCCAGTTTTTTAGAAGGGTATAATATAATACTTACCCTGCATGAAATGAACGGATTTTCCAGTAATGGACCGACTTCTTTTCCCTGTTGGACAGAAATTAATCTGAAAAGGCTTTCAGGAGAAGGGAGGATATTACATAATGAATGTGTCGAACAAAGTCATCCATCTTAATCCTACTTTGTTTATGTTTACACATCAGTTTCCCCTTTACTTAAATATTTTCCTTTCAAAGGTTAATTTCGTTAGAAGAGCATTAGCCTGTTAGCAGATAAAGTGTTATAGCGGAGATTCATCTGTACTTACACAATATACATGAATGAGGATGATGATTCCATCAAAGGTTGCAAGGCTATATTAAAGACAAAGGTCCTATTGTTCTCTCAGCACATTGTAATGAGAACATTAAAAGCAAAAGTGATTACGGGTGGACTGGAATTGATTAAATTCTGATGTAGATGTAGTAGTAAATGTTGATGCTGCTGAAAGCATAGCCCTTATAGCTGTAGTGTAGATAAATTTGGATTGCCTTTTGACATTGTAGATGTATATCCTCAATAAATAACTAACAATAGTAATGTCAGCATATTATCAAAAGACTTCAGCTAGTATTCCGACTGTTTTATGAGATTTTTTTGCCATAGTTGATTTTTTTCTTGTGTTTCATTCATTTACAGTCCACTGTTCTGTGTGCACACAACACCATTGTACTTTTTGTAATCTTTTATGACTGCTCTGCACTGTCTGTGGCCTTTCCTGAGTTGGGTTGGCCAAAAACACATGCCATTCCATGGCAAATGTACAAAAGTATTGTGTTGTACATACATATTATTATTATGATATTCTACATTTCTATACACAGTCACAAAACGAGTTACGTTGTCTCATGTACATTAGTTGGTATATAAATACAAAAATACATGGTAGTAGTTCACTTCACTACTGGTATCTTTACCTAAAATGGAATTTTATGGTTATGACATCTACATGGGTGCGCAAAATAAAATAACTAACAATAAACTACATTGTAATACACTCGGACTCGAACGTAATGTTCTTACTTGGAAAATGAAATCTAAAGTATATATCCATGTCGTGTCACTCGCTCGTATTCATTATGACTTCCCCATAGGTATACAAACTGTACATTAAATCAAATCTAGTTACATTGCATTACATTACAGCTACCATCAAAAATAGGGCGATCAACAATACTTAAAGTAAAAAAATGCGACTGAAAAATAGCTTTTGGCTATATGGTGATATTATTATAATAATAAAAGGCAGTTGTTAATGTTGGGTCAAATTCCCATTCCGGTTTTCGTCTACTTTTGTTAAGCTGTCTTTGTGTGTGTAAATGTAAAGTAGTTTTCTGTGGAATTGCGAGAGTGTACTAGTGAAAGGGTCGTGAGATGAACAGAATGATAGAGACCCAAAGTCATCCAAGGCAGGATTTTAGATTTGGAAATGAGATCTGAAATGCGAAAGATGGTTTTGGTGATTTTTATCATGCAAGCAACCAACACAGCTCAGCATAACGATGTGAAATACCTCTTACAGTCAAACTCTTACAAAAATTCCAGACTTGAACCAGAAAAATGCTCTTTTATATTGCTCTCTCTCTCTATCTATCTGACTGTTTTACATGATGGTTTGGACCTATTACTGCCATTAGTATTAGTTTCTCTCTACACTGGTAAAGTGTAAGGATTTTATATGGCTTAGAAAAAGAGTTTTAGCGTTATACACACGTATGAGTGGAATAATATAAGTAATGATACTATCTTTATGCAAAGTGGGGTAAAAGTCCTTGAGTTTTGACTTTTGCAAAAGCAAAAGTCAACTGGATGTGAATGTGATGCGATGATGTGATGGCAGTCGTACACTTTTGTTATATTATGAAAGGGCAATCCAGGGCAATCCTGGTATACCACTATTAACAACCAAGCCAGGACATGGCATGAAATATTCAAAAGCATTATCATCTACATCTTTCCGCTCCTCCTGCATATTCTTACATATTACGAGAACTTATACACACATGCAATACCACCAGTACTAAATGTGTAAACTTTACCAGTGAATTGCACTTGAGTCAATTGAATTACATCGAAATAAAGCACAAGAATTTACGTGTAATATAGATAATGGATATATATACATAGTACACTATACTGCTAAAGACAATTGTGAGACACTCATCTTTTACTACATATAGTTCTAGTACTACCTACATTATGAACTACCATACAACGAGATTATGAACACAAGAGCTATGTACTTAGGTATTGTACTATATGTGGCAGGTATTTATTTGAATTACTTATATATAAAGAGAATTTTCTTTTTGTATTTAAAGAAACATCGATGTATATTCATGCTATGAGTATTCTATTACTTTCCTTCTTTAGATAGGTTAAAAGTTATAGGGGAAGTGTGTTGTGTGTGACTGGAAATAAAATACGTTGAACCTATCTATCATTTTTATACAATGGTGAATTGAATGTTGAATGCGAATGGGCTTTTAAACTTGGAAGAGTTTTTCCTCTGTGTGCTGCTAATATAAATTTCTCTGAGTGCATCATTACTCTTGAGTATTTAATTAAATCTCATTCGAATGTGCCTCTTCTTCTCGTCGAGATGCACTTCAGTTCAATTGCTCAAAATGAATTCTTCATTATTCAACACGGCATAGTGCTGTTAGCGGTATTTACTTATATAATATGTATCTTAGTGGTTACTTCACGTAATTCTGAATTATTTGCAATAGAGAGAGACAGAGAGGTATTCTTATAGAGCAGCTTAATATGATTAACTAATGAGGAGGAATGGAATGATAAGCCCCACCAATCTTGTTTCTCCATCAGTTATTTTACGACCAGATCATAGCCGCAGGAATGTCTCTTTAAGTATAACACTAACAGCTATAAACTACAGATAATTTACTACTCACAGTAAGCAAACATTTCCAGAGCTCTTAGTATTTATCTATATCTATACTGTAAACACTTGAATACAAAATTCTTATTCTACATAATATAAACAAGTAAATCTCTTGCTAATAAAAGCTTAACAGATATAAACTATATATATAGAAATTGGGAAATAGAAATGTTTAACTTCGGTATGGCATAGTAAAGGTAGTTAAGTACGTTTGTAATTGTCTATTCCGATTTTGCATTTAATTTATAACCGACTGCATGTTGAGCACACTTACATTTAGCGATCCAATGTCTTTGTGAATATTTAGTAATGTTCAGCATCAAATAGAATTATGTATAGCGAATAGTTAATTTAAGGTATAGCAAAGCTGTTATATTATAGATATACGGATATACCTACTCTATCTGCATATATATACCTACTTAGTGTTTACAGAGGTTAGTATACTCTTGTACCGTCAAAGTTCATAGTGTCAGATAGTGTGGACTGCAAACTAATATATTTTCATATTATTGCATTGGTATCATAATAATTAAGTATACCTACTACTATCTGTATAGTGCGGATTTCAAGTGAGAGTGAAACTGCCGCATGCTGCTTGAGCCCAGAATATTAATTAATGTGTAATGAAAAGTAATGAGAATTTATTGCACAGACCACTCTGTGATTAAAAGATTTCAATAAAAAGCCTTCTCTCTCTCTCTCTGTTCCTGTCCCGGATCCGAATGGCACTTGTGTATTTCCAAGTGAGGAAATAACGTAGAAAATTAATCTATTTACTGCCACCACCATTGTTCTACAGCCTCGTCGTCCTGAATTCACATTGGTAGTTAACAACGGAACGTATAGACTTTTGTGGACCATTAACTGTGCTATTTTTGCGAGAGACACCGGATAGTAAACATATACTGCAATTTAAGCGCATACTATAAGGTTGCTCAGGTCATGTAGAAAGTAAGAAAGTATATCTGTTATATTAAGTATCTCTGTATAGCAATGGTAATGAGGTATAAGTGTATAAGCGTGTCTTTATATGAGAATGGATTATATTGGGTTCATTTGCAAAGTGTGCGTCAGGATACTAACTAAGTACAAACGATTGTGGTACTAAAGAGAGCAAATGACCTGTCTTTAATGGATGTGACTATAGACATATATAACCAGAGTCATTTTAAGCATAGAACTGCTCTACGATTTATATTTTCAAGTTAGTTACAATTACAATATATAGCAAGTACTGTTTTAATGTCCTATAGCAATCTATTACTTCTATAAAAGTAGGTTTGGTACTTCCATGTTAAAAAATATTAGCTTTAGATTGGATTTTTCTGTTATAAATTACAAGAAAGTGTGAATCGTGCATTAAATCTATATTGTGATCCAATTCCAATTGAGCATTATAATATGTACTCTTTGCCTTGTCCTTCATTAAGTCTGGAGAGATAAACTTGGACTCATTAACATGTAAAGTAGTAACCTGTGCACCATCCATGTGATAATTCACATCACACCCTTTATTATAAGTATAAAACGAGAAATTGAGAATGCAATGTAAAATACACTGGTCGTGAGTAAGCATTGCCCTGCTCTATTAGTAGTAAAAAGAAGGTGGATGTGGTACAAATACATACGCAGTGCTTCTTGTGCCGTATGGGCATGTATATAGTAATGAAGAGCATATTTTTATTATAATGTCATAGATAAGGCTTGTAATGCATGTGCCTACTTGAAAGTCGTATCATACTGCCACATCCTATAATTTGCCTACATTTCTTGTGTCCGTTCTCCCTAATTATATCGAAAGCATGGAAAATCAGAAGTTGTTCAACGGGTACTGCTTGTTAGCTGATTTGAATGCATTCGTCTTAATAAATATGTTACTTTTGTATTTACATATAGGTATATACTGCATATAAATCTAAAACTTTACCGTGTACTATAAGTATATATACAGTTTCAAAGGTAAGGTCCTGTCCCTGTCCTGCAATGCATAAATTATATTAATAATAATATGAGTCAACCTCTTTATTCCGGATACTGTTACTGTTGCTAGAAACTCTCAGTCAGCTCTTTAAATAATAGCAGAGAGATAGTAAGATAAAATATACCAATATAATTTCCATGTACAAATAAAATAACATACTACTACTACTACATGGTAACTTGAGGAAACTTATTATTATACTTAGTACACTTTACCACTAGGTTTCTATTCTGAAGTACCAGTTTTATAGTCCATGTGTATATTTTATTTGTGCTATAGGTAGATTGTGAATGTGACTGTCTTTTTACATATGAATGAGTCTCTCGCACGAGTTATTCTTCTTGGGAGATTTTCTTATGCATGACTTGAGTTCTGACAGTGACCTGAGACTTCTAACCTAAAACTATAAAGTTTGTCCTATAGTTTACTTGATTGTGGTACTTATCCTATACAGACATTAAAACAGACGCTCTTTCTCCATGAAATTTCACGTTGTGATATTTTACACGAGTGTAGAGGAAGATATTATTCTTTTATACAATATTACAGGGCTATTACACCTGCCATGGTATTAGTAAGGACTAGGTAACTAGCTTAGTGGATGTAAACAGGTTAATGATATTAAAATTCCTTAGAGAAATTACGAAGTGGTTTTTTATGAGTTTTTATGAGTTTGTGTTGCACTGGCAGTGAATTATAAATTAGTGGATGATGATAATATGATGAGATGCAGTGTGAGAGAGGAAGATACAGAATCTTTTTGGCTCACTTTGGTTTACCTTCAGACTTTAGACATAAACACACAAGCTAATAATATAGAGGAAACTAACGGGAATCCAGAAAGAGAGAGAGAGACGAAATAAAAATGCTGTTGTACTAGTTGTTGTTTGTATTTGTGGTTTATTTAAGCGGATTAGAAACGGCTATGGGAATTTCACCAGACGTATGGCGTGTACAACAAAGCAATGACTCCCTAAACTATTTATTTCGCCAAAAGAAGAGGAACGAACGGTTTACATTTGATTAAGCTACTGTGTGACCGTAGTTTCTGAGCTGGTATATTAATTTAAGCATCAGTTGCTTTCCTCCTCCGTTCTCCTGACTCTAATTTCTGTCAGGTTCGTCCTCATCCGTGTTTCATTCCATTTTAAATACACACAATGTAAAAATCCACGCACTGGCAATTACAGTACAGCTCGCCTCGTTTATATTGTAAATCGGCTCACATTACCAATGATGTATTTGCATTTACTCATTCACGGATTGGCTGGTGGTAGGTATTGTATTATTATGCAGTGTCACCATAAATGAAACCTGGTGCGTATCAACAGCTTTTTTCCCATTGATTTTCACGAAACATTACCTGCTAATGGTAACTATATTGTAATATTGTTATTATAGTATTACGTTCATGTTTGAAAGTTGGAAAAGTAGTAATGAAAAGCAGATGGGTTAGTGAAATAATACTTTCTGCTTACTAATTCACAAGTAATGGTAGTGTACATTTTATATTGGAAAGGTTTTATTAGCTCTAAAGCGAAAAACAGACCCGCCTTAATTCCCATACTTCCGTTTCCTCTTTCAGGTTGTCGCCATCCTGTGTTTACAAACATACATCTACATCCTTCTTAGGTGATCCACCTCATTATTTCCTATTCTCTAGCAATCACAGTTTGTTTCATTCTTTGTGAAATTAATAAAGAATTCTGGCAATTCTAAATACATTAATTTATACATTTTATATTTTAACGTATTTTTTAACTTGCTCTGATTCCGAAAATTGAATTTAACTTGAAACAATTATTACGCATCTCAGTTCGAGATGTACATAGGTAAACCGATGATCTGTAGTTTCATGAGTCTGTTCTGCAGAATCTCAATTTGTCATTTACTAACAAGTACAAAATTTACAATCAATGTTGGCAAAAGTAGCTCTATACAAAAATGATCATAGAAACGTTTCACACTGACTTCACCTGAACTATTATTGAATATTTTTTTTTACCGTTTAAGTTTATCTGAAGTGAAGCATAGTAAAAAGGAAGGTTTATTTAAAGGAATGGAAACTACTACGATTGCATTTGTACAAAATTCACTGTTATATAAACTAGAAAGAACATGAGAGAACAGAGAGAAGTGCTCTTTTCGTATCTTCAAAAAGAAGCCACCATGCAGACATTTGTTACACTTAACGAAAGCACGTCAGTGGAAATTGGTGTCTGTGTCCGTGAGCCTTTTTGTTGGAAAAACAGGAACTTGCACTCACACAAAACAATCGAAACTTGAGTCAACTCAGCTTTTCCAACTGAATGCATTTGCATATCCTTTTTTCTTTACACTGCTCTTACTTTGTTTGTCTCTTCTATCTCTCTCTCTCTCTCTCTCAGTCTCTATCTCTCTGTGGGCAGGGCTACCGGTTGGTGTGGTCTGGGGGCTACTGTTGTCAGTATGCATGTAAGTGTTCCATCCTCCTGTAAATCATGAAACTCTCTGCTCCTGGTCGTGCGTTTCATTTCTTTTCTCTACAGAGAGAGAGACAAAACTGTCCAACTAGAGCAATGACAACATACTGGCACTAGAACACAAGAGCCTCTACACGCTAGAATTATTTGGAAAACAACTCATGTAGACATGACACACACAAAAAGACTTGCTATACACACTTTCGCACTATGTATATTTATGTGCATATACACAAACATATTTCCAACTGTCTCTGATCTTTTCTAGGCTAATACCACTGCGCTATGTAAATTGCTTTTAGTTCAGTTTCTATTCTAATCTATTATTCCTTGCTGTAAATATACATCTTTCTCAAACGTATTTGTCTTCCCCTTGTCTAACAAACGAAAGAGTTATGATGAATGATGACTAATGAATGAAAACCCATGTGAATGTAATTTATACTTTTCAAACCTTGATACATGCATTCTCATACTATAGAGCTATGTGTATGTATTTACTCTTGATATAATAATATTAGTTATAATTACCTATATACATATTCATAAGTAAAATCTGTGCACACATATATAGCGTATATCCTCCGAGAAGACAGACAAGTGTAATCGAATCTTGTTGTGTCCCACGAGAAATATAGAAAAGACGTCGCTCTAAGTGTCTGTAGTAGTACTCAGGAGAAAAGTATAAGACTAATAAGTTTGGGAGTTAGAGCTGTAACTAATTGCGAGTATTCTATTTATACTTCATTCATAATTATTTTGCTGTTGATGTTGTTAGTACTGCTCTTCATTAGCATTTCAATAGTAGTTGTATTCAACGCTGACATTTCCACTCATCAGTGTTATACAAATCATAATTGCCTGACAGGCACGGCTATTTCTGCACAGATCGATTCCACGGTGGTAGTATTGTAGTCTGTACAAATATGCAATCGTGTTTTACAGGTAGGCTTTTAAATCAATATACCATTCAATAATATGTTATTAATAGATTCATCCTAAACTGTAAATCATTTTGAATGGAGATTCAAGAGTTAACACATAATTCTGTAGGTACAGATAGATACTCAAAATACTCACCTATCTAAACAACTGTTTGTCATTATTTTTATAATTACTCTACTTACAGTTGGGTAAGTTGTGCTGAATTGAAATGTTTGAATTTGAATAAGTAAGGATTAATGTAACTTCCATTTCAATAATTCAATGATTTCATTGCAATATTGTAAATCATAAATGCTGCAGGTTATCTGTCATAACAATTTCTGGTAGCAGAGTTTAAGGTAAAATCGTAACATGGTATCAATCTTAATCTACCTTTGTTCTAGTAGGCAAAGTACACATAGGCAACTATTTTCAGTGGGAATTGACCTGTGTGTGCCATGTTGTATTATTTAGCATTCTGTTCTACTTTTGTAACTAAAAGGGGATTAGCACATTGTTTGGTATTGACAAATAATATTGCAATTTGCAACTTTATTTGTTTTCAATGCCTACACAGGGTATAAACACAATTTACCAGGCTCAACAAGGACAAGGCACATTTAACTGATATTATTGTAGGTACAGAGTTTTGTATGTGGCTACGTTGAGAGTTCAATTTAATTCAACTCATTCTTTTGCTCTTGTCTCATTTTTCATGCAATGTGTAAAATTTATTCCACCTACAATCTCTACTTTTTATCAGATTCTTCTGTAGAGGCGAAGTATGATAAATTATTTGTAAGGTTTTCATCCTTTAGGTACTGCATTTATCTTTGTTATAAAATTTTGTGCTAAGTAAACAAGTTAAAACAGAGCAGACTACTAGTAGAACTGTTTAAAAATGTGTAACCAGCTTGTTTGTCATTGTCATTTAATTACATAAAATATCCGGCTAAAAATACAGTAGAAAACTCTGACGTATACTGCAGTGTAATACATTATTACAGTCTGCTGCACTTTTAGTACATATACCATTTTTACCGTTCAAAAATGTCATTTCATTATTCATTGTTTACTTATGTCACTTGAAACAATATTGATTGCATTAAAAACTGTATTATTAATGGTAGAACAACTGTTTGTGATTTGCGATGCCATCATGCATTAGAGACATCCGTTGTGCTGTAATATTTTTTCCCTGCATACGTCAACGTGCCTATACCTATAGTAAAAATCAAACCAATATTAGTACGCGACATTGTTCTACACTTCCTCTAAAAATATTACTGCGAAAAATATTGTGTAAAACAAGATTGCATTTGAGGTAGGCACATAAATTCAATATGGTTACACTCAGATTGCATTGTATTGTATTTGTGTATTTCGGATTAGGATTGATCAATCTTATCACGTAAGTACTGTATGGATGACGTAGGTTTTAGCATTTTGTGTGAAAATATTCCGGTGGTTCGTATCTTACGTCCTGTGGCAGTGGCAATGGAAGCAATTTGGTTTTATTGTGTAGCAGATGTGCGTTGAAGGCAGTCACAGAGTATGCAGGTTAGGTAGGTATTTTTGCAGATTTACACGTATATATTATTATTTCATTTCCATTCGTTCTTCTGTCAATTCAATTCTGAATTTACATCTTTGTAGGTAGATCAATTCTAGTTCGCTGCTCTATAACCTAAGCAAGCAACAAAGTGTGACCTTATTCACTTGCTACATATGGATGTGTATGTATTATGGAGATTTTTTGCATTTCACATGAATACCTCCCTGAAAGTGTCTTGTGAGCTGAGCACAAAGACGAAGCTGCATAAAAGACGAAACACTCGACAGACCGATACGGACACGCTTTTTCACACAATAGTATATATACTACTCCACTTTACAATCCTTCTCGCTAAATTATGAGTTTTCGTACATTCTTACTCTCGGATTCCATTTCCTAAAGAAATCTTACGTAGCTATATACAGGTCTTGTGCCTTGTATGATGTCTATTGACAGTCAACTCTTCAACACAGTGCAAAAAATACCCTGCCAAACGGCAAACATATTAATTTGGATTCACACACACCTATACAGGGTCTGGTATAAAATATAAAGTCATTGCCCACGCATTCTCTCTCTCCCACTCCACTACACAATACTGCAATATTTAAAAAATCTTTTATTTAATACGTGTTTAATTCAGAGATTGAGTATTGCGAGGAAAACCCTCTATGAGATTTTATAAGCAAGATTGTGTTTAAATCAAGATATACTAATATAACCGTATCATATCGTATTTGAAATCATTTCCGAGCTACACG
The DNA here is from genome assembly GCA_019776165.1 of Pogonognathellus flavescens. NCBI lineage: Eukaryota > Metazoa > Arthropoda > Collembola > Entomobryomorpha > Tomoceridae > Pogonognathellus > Pogonognathellus flavescens. Next base: position 19,525 of record JABASD010000187.1, read on the forward strand.
TACGTTGTAAATCATAGTATGACGCGTATATATGTACAGATAGATAAAACAGGCTGACAACTTTAGCTATATCTTAACTACTCGTCAGTGTAGGTAATAATGTGTGCTAATGTTTTTGACTCGTTGAGAAACGCCATAATATTAATATGCGAGTCTTTCCTTACTGCTACAAAACTCTCAGTGAGATTTCCTGGGCATTTCCTGTCTACTATACTCCACTGTCAATAAAAAACACCAGTTCACCAAGCACCGTGACAATTCATTACAAAATTCTGCAACCGTAGACATACTACGTCAATGGGCTGTACGTATATACATGCTTTCCAACACCAATTGACATTCAAGTCTGCCATCCGCTTTTAGTATAAACATAAACAGGTACACGCCTTTGCTATATCTTCCTCCATGCAATGCATTGTATAGGTACAACAACATGAGAAAACGTATAGGAATTTTACACGTTGTACCTATACAAAAAGGGTTGCACGAGATAACTTTATGCTAAGTAAGTAAGGAGCATGATATTGTTTTCATGTTGACAATGAGACATGCTAATTATTATGGATGTGGTAACGACTTACTGTAATACATATCTATGTAAAGTAAACATCCTCTTGTATTTTCCATGTACTAGTTCATTCATTCAGAAAATTTATGTTGCTTTAACTGCCGAGTGTTCCTACACGTTGTTGTGGTAGTTGTAATAAGCATTGGACTACTTAAAACATCACCATACACACTTAATTGTCATTACCACTCTGTTCTACACTTTATCTTACTTTGTTAAAATAATTACTTTGACTGTACGTTTTATTCAATTTCTTTCTTCATTATAATACAGTGTTCCAGTTTCATATCGTGTTGGCATCTGTACATCATGCCACCTACATACTACATGAAAAATCCACGTTTAAAATTAGGTTCAATGCGAAATGTGTAATTATTCATTTGTAATGTCGCCTTAATTGTTTTTCACGGTTATTTATGTTTGTGACTGTGAAACAAAATCTTTAATGAATCTGATTGTACCTATATGGTTTATAGCAAAGCAATAGCATACAACACATAATGTATATATGAGAATTAGTACGTGATGGTAAATTAACAATTTTTCCTTTAATTAAATACTTACTGCTACCGAATTTTGTTATTAGGTATGTTTAACTCAATTTATTGCATCTACCAAACACAAGTCTGATAAATCTGAATAAAATATTCTTGAAGATAAAAATTAACGTTGAAAGTTTGTGCAAATTGACGTTGTAAATTGCAAATATTCAGCTATTGCAAAAAATCAATGTTTAATTTTTAAGTACATATATGTATACCTACACATACAGAAAGCATGTACTTCTAATATGGGTACTGAAGCATGTTAAGTAGTATACTTACTTTGAAGTAAAAAGGATTTCTTAGCTTTGAAGACCACATTAGGCAATAATGCTTTCCAGCTATAAAATACAGAAAGTTATGTAGGTGGTTGAATGAAGTCAGAAAAAAGCCGGGTTACAACAGTGAGTTACTGTGGCATATTGTAGTACTTTACCTTGACTTGTCATATCCTATTCTGTCTTTTCTTAGTTTGCCATTTTTTACAGGTCAAAACACAGAGTGCATGCCTTAAGACTAAACACATTGTGAATTGAAGAGACACACATTCTACTCTACCTACCCATACATACATTTACTTTAATCGCTGAACGTATATTAGGCGAATACGATTTGTGAGAAACGCCTACATGAATCTACACAGAAAATCCATTAGTCTTTGTAGATTTGCAGGTGGTCGGTGAATGTTTCGTCGAGCTGGAAAGGATTTCCCATGAGATTTCCCTTAAGGATTTACAGATAGCGACAGTATTATAGTTACAACTTTTTCTAGACAAATTTCCAATGAAACAGAGAGATATATGGTAAATATCTCTATACAAATCTGACAATTCTCGTTAGGAAAATTCGTTATACCGATGTGATTGCAATCCACTTTATATTCAAGCTTTGGGCTGAATAAATATTCCTAGTTTCAAGTTTCAGTACTTGTGGAAATCTCTGTTTGAAAACACTTGATTCCCTTGATACCAAACTATTATTTCTCTCTAACGGGTATAACAGAAAATCAGTACTTGTTTGAAGTAATGAATGACATGTCACATTCACATTATACTACAATCAGCTACATAACAATTACACACATTGTGTCATTAATTGCTTCTGATTTCTTAATGCAAAAAATCAGTGCGATCGTGATCTCAAGGTTCCCAACTTGAATTTACAACAGGAGATTAATGCAGTAAACACAGAAACAACAAGTTTGTGTAATTATTTATAGAAATTGCATTTGCATATGAATGACATCACCGTGCACTCCGTTTTGTTCACAATGCACAATGAGATTAAACCGATTGCGTAGAAAAAATTACCAGGAAAGATTAACTTTATCACGTTAATGCTTATTGTAATACAAATCCTTATGAATAGTCACTAGGTTGCAAAAAAGTTTTGATTTATCGTGTTTATATAGTTTTGTGACATGTCACTCAAGGCTTTGTGGTTGCAGGGGGTAGTTTTACAAGTAAGTAATCTGCACATAGGAAATCGTTGAGACTTTTAGGCAATTTCGCGTTTGAGGCACTTAAAAAAATCCCCTGACACAAACAACTGTCGTTTATTTGAGTGCTGGACTGACCAAGACCATTTTCTTTTTTTCATTCTTAGGTGCATTCTCCGACACTTTTATTGACCTGCCTTTAGAATTCTTACGCGTTATATATACAGACCTACATTAGGAGAGTTCATTGGAATTTTGCATGTCATAGGACATTAAACAAAGTTGAAAGACTTATCACTACACATACCACCATATCTAGTATATATAGGTAAGTATTATAATACGATATAATACTACATAATAGTTGTACCATGTGGGGACTATTATTTTCTTCTCACTATATATACTATTGCAAATATCCCTAAGTTTGGGTTTACGTAGGCAAATGGCTATTTTTATGGACTACTCAGGGAATAATAGGTTGATGTACTTAACGATTGTTCACCATAACAATTCTTGATTCAAGTGGGAAGGTCGATCAAACAGAGCGGCTACAATTGCAAACTATATACATATTGCCTATAACAATGTAGATTTGACATTACTTTTTATCTATGCATAGCTATGTACAGCACCTGTGATAAATACGTAAACACATCAGAAACAATCCAAATAACAATTGAGGTAAAGATGTTTAAGTAATAGGAATTCATTATTCATATAGTTATACATACACAATACATACGTGCCCCTTTACGACATTCTTTGCATTCTACTCTAATATGCACACACACGTTTTGCACACGACGAATACATAATACATACTAACCCATAACTGTGGTAAATAAACTGCAAAATTTGTACAGGTACAACACATACGTTCTCGTTTGGCAAGTGTGTTTTGTCAATTAGTAAAATACAAGGTTAATTCGTGATTGTGCTAATATCGGTTAAGTTAAAAAACTTTCCTACTAAACTACAAATAAAGTACCTACTTAAATTTGTTATTCCATGAAAGTATAATTTTCATAATACCTAATAATTATTTACTTACAAGTCAAACCTACTCATTGTCGTCAGTGATGAAGTGTGTTTTTCTTGCTAATATCTTATCAAAATATCGCCTTTTACCTACACAAGACAGTAGTAAATAAGTAATTGAAGCCTTTGTTGAAGTAAGGGGCTCAAGGACTCGAAATCTCATCGCATCATCACTACACATTCCCATTATTGAATTGAGATTGACGTATTGTCTTATTTGTACTGGTTGCCGCAGTTTTCTCATCTTGGATGTATCGTATGATGAGAAGGCGGACACACTTTCGGTATTTAAAGATAAACACGGTAATTAATATTTGCATTGAGCTGTCTATTCCTTCCATGTATGTATTCTACAGTACTATCATTAGAAATCATTACTCATTATTTTATTATATAGTGCAATATTCACACATACGAAGAATACGAACACATTCACCTGGTGTGAAAAACGACGAAATAAATTTAGACTCGCGTGGTCGTGACGCGTACATAAATCAATTTGGATTTGTGTTAAGTGCTAACCTCATTTGCGAAGTTTTTAAACAATTACAACCATTCGGGATTATATAGGACGAAATAATGCTACTTATAAGCGTGGACACCTGCTAATTGAGCAAATAAACCTTCATTATACTTTCCTATACTAAAAAGCAATGAAAATTGGGTGTTGTTCCGCATGTAGAGAATTATTACTATTTTACAACTAACTACACTCTGTGACTTAGCTATTATTTGCTTTTAAATCATTGTATATAGGTATTTGTTCATAATTACAATAATAAATACCTTTGCTCTAGGTATAATACTAGTCAATAGTAAACAATTCTGTGGGGAATTAGCAGTGTTGCTGAATTACTAGGTAGGTACGTATTTTTCCTTATAATCAGAAAGTGGAGTAAGTCGGGTTTCATTGTGTTGCAGGAGTATTATTGATTGTGGCAAGGCAAAAGGGATGAATGTGAGAAAAAGTCGTTGTTGTGCAAAAGTACAATAAGTAGCGCTCATCAGCACTTTTATCTGTGCGTATTTGTCGGAGATGAGAGTTTTATTAGAATCTCATTGAATCCCATCACATTTTACTACAGGGCTTATTGTTAATAAAGTTCTTGTCGGCTGCGTGTACTTTTATAATAATAAAAACCATCTCGTATGTATGAAAAGCTGTAGTGTTCTTATACTGTGCTAAAATATTGTAAAGGAACGTCAATTGCGCATGTAAGCTTTAATAATTGTAAATGTAAACTCTTTGTTATATCTCTGTGTAGACATAATGTCTTCAATACACAACACACCACCATTACCATCCTCTTCTTAAAATACCATACATAAATACATAATAAATTTACTCTTGAGTTAGCACTGAAGTTTATGTTTGTAAAATTGTTTAAGGAGTAGAGTAGTCAATGAGCAGATGCTTTTGCTAACTTGTATATAGTGCACCGTGCAATTTTCTATTCTAAGTAGTTTTAGCTGTAATAATGGTAATGGTACATAACACAAGACATTGTTATTCATCCTACTATGGTTGTATATATAAAAATGCGGTGTAAATACATGTATACTACTCCAGAGAGTGATTTGATTATAAATCCCCACCGGCTTCTCTAAAGCACGTAGGTGGTACTAGTACACTGTGTAATATTGCACGAAGTTATTATTACTATTAGTATAGCATGTCATGTGTAAAGAGTTCTATGTGTTCTGCTTTGTAGAATTTTAGTAGATGCACCGTATCGCCTCACCTGTTTTGCTTTGCCATTGGAATTTCTGCATTTCATACATGTATGCACAGGTTCAACATTTTCTTTTCTTTCAAAAGATTTTACCGTACACATTATTATAGCACTCGTATAGTACGTACACACTCTTGGTTGATTACCATTGGGAAGATGTACTTTTTATACTCTCTATATGTATACTTTGTTCAAATGATATTATTACTCTAGTTACCTTGTGATGAACACACTATAGTAGAAAGATTTCAATTTTACTCAATGAGAACATAATTCATACTTCTTGTGGTATTTCTCTCTCTCTCTCTCTCTTTGCTCTCTGAAGATGCACATAAGCTCACACTAAATGGCTAAAAATTCTCAACTGTTATTAGCACGCGATTAATTTTATTTAGGTATAGAGGTACCTACATGCAGACACTAACTAATTGTGAGTCTTTAATTTAAAATTTGTGAGTTTGTTATAAGTTCACGTGCAAGTGTTGCTCTTACGAGAAACTTTTTATATGGATGAAAGGAAATGGAGATGAGACTTTTTAGCAAAGTTCTTTTTAGCCAAGCACATTTATATGTAGGTATTAAGTCTATTTACGCCTATATGTAGTAGTATTGTTATTCACTTAGCATTTCTTTTCTTTCTACTATAACTTACTTATTTATTACCAATGTACACAAGTGTATAGGAATAGGTTTACATGAAAAATATCACATGCTCATCTTGGGCGTAGGTAGGCACTAAGGAGATAATTTTGTTAGTTAGTATAGTTTATTGTGGCTGTGGGCAATGGAATTGTATAGTCATATCTTGAAATATGAGTTTATTAGAGAAGTATGCAATTGGAAGCTGTTATTGGTTTGGTGGTTTTCGCTATTAGGTATACTTAACTATTCTTAATAAAGCCAAAGCATTCAAATTTCAAGTTTAACCGACTGTAAGGCATTATGTTTAACAAAGACTTTGCTACAGGCTCTGTGGCTTGTTGGAATTACCGTATCCGTCTGTGTCTACGTTTCCAACACTGCCTTGGTTCACATAAAGCACAAAGTACATTTTCCACATAAAGCTCTGCTGTCAGAGAGCGTAGTGTTCTAGCACAGGCACTTACACACACACTGTGCCATTCTTATTCTTTTCTTATTATACTACGACTACATACTTTGCCTAACTAGCTGCAACTACTATAATACTTCTAGTAGTGGTAGTAGTAGTGAATGAAGTCAGTTACTTTAAGTTAACAACAATCAGTCGAGTCAAGTCAGACGGAGAGCAGGTGAGCTGAACTGTTAGAGGACTTACTTAAAGACTTATTAAAGACTCACGTAGTACTTCTCCTGCAGTAAAATATAGTAAGTGTGTATAGTTCTTGTGTGTAGGAATTACTCACAGTCTCACAGTGTGTTACGTGTTGTGTGCAACCACGACTACATATTATTACTTTAGTTAAATTACACTGCAAGTTTATTAGTAGCCGCAGTAGTGCATCTGTAGTAGTGCAAGTAGTTGAACTATTTAGTGAGTGAGGTAAGGTAGGAAAGTTGTAAGAGACGAAGAGAGACACACCAGGGACAGGGACTTATATACAACACGACGGTGAACGTGCAACTTATTGAGATATGGGATTTACATTGTCAAAATGATAAAGGCAACATAGGAAAAGGACATTAGTAGGAAAAGGTATTTTGTTGTTTGTAATGTTGGGAGTGAGTTAGTAGTAGTTGTGATTATAATGTTCGTCGAAGGAAGGAACGTACTACTGTGATAAAAGTATAATAATGATGGAACGTTGCAATAGTTGATAGTTGGATTTGTGAATTGAATTTATGGCCCTATAGAACAGAAAGCATTAAATCAAATGAAAAGAAGGCAACGGAAGGAGGAACATTATTTATTATTTGCTCTCAAGTTTATTTGTCCATTAGTCGTGGGTGGGTGTGGAATTCAATGCAAATCTCGACGTAATGTCAAGTCTCAAGTGGAAACTGTACCAGAACAGCTCAGAAGAGACTTACATTGAAAAATGAATCAGTCGAAAACTTTTCAACAGTAAGAAGGAGGAAGTTTGACTCAGTCACACACATTCCATTGTGAGTAATATAATAGTATATAGGGATTTGATATACCTACTTATAGAATATACATGTACTAGTACACGTTACACACGTACAATATAGTACATGTACCGTGATTTGTGCTATAAAAGTGTACCTATATGTGATATGTATTTACAATTACGTGTGTAAAGGAATGCCGATTATGTGGCAAAGTTGATTTGCTTTACTTATCATTAGTTATTCGTGTCGTTTCATTAATTCAGACATTCCATTAGTGTTTTGTTGTATTGTGTGTGTGTTAGTTGTGTTGTTGTGGGCTGTATATATATGTGGTGTATTTGTATACAGCTATATAGATCCAATCATCTCTCAATGTACCTTAATAAATTATTCCAATGAAAAATATGTGTTGTAGTTGTACATGGAGAAAAGTGCAGTGTATTTATATGCGGTAGAACTTTGTGAAAAATGTTTAATGAGTACAAATATGTCAAGTACAAATGAAGTGTCATTGTGGAACCGACTTTGTAAAAAAGTGAGTGATTTATTATATGTTTTTGTAAGTAAGCACAGAAATATTTTCCCTGAAAACATAGCGCAGCCTTTGTAATCAGACGAAATAAACCTGTAGGATGTGACATATTGATTATCAAAGGGAATTCCTCGGATTTGTATACTCAATGGATGTGTTACAAGATTGTATTCAACGTTAATAATAACAGATTGGTTAAATTGATACTTTGCTTATCCAAAGTGAGACTCAGTTTTTCTTTAAGTTCAAATACAATTATTACGATCCATAAATGTAGGTGACAAAATTGGAAGGGACGGGAATTAGTGCTAATAAGTTCTATTTGGTTCTATCTGTATTTCCCAAATAAAAGTAACTATAAAAATGTTATTGAAGATAAGGTCAATTAATTAGGAAAATCGAAATTTTATTGGCGGATTAAGTGGAGTTATGCTGTGAGTTGTGCCTAAAAAGAAAGAAATAATAGGGTAAAGATTCGTTCTTGGTTTTTAACAATGCCATGCCATGTAGGTAGGTACAGGTAGGTGTATAAATATAAATGTGGTTGTGTTTATAAGTATAATATGATGTGTTCAAGCTACATTATATTATTATAGCGCAAAATGGATTTGATATGACGTTTATAAGTTGTGTTGTGTAAGAGCACAGTTGAAATTGGATTCGGACTGAGATTGGGGTCACTAGTGGAGAAATGAATTAGTTTAGGATGTTTTGCTTCATTTAGATAAGCTATTTATTATAGCTTTGTATTGGTTGTCCCATTTGTGGTAATCTAGATCGAAGAAAAATCTATTTCGTTGGTCTGCTGTGTGTTGTACGCAATTCACTTTACTGTCTGCTGTGCTATGTGTTACTTAGTACAAACAGGGTGTTAAGTCTTCTCAAATGTCTGCATTCAATTGATTGTGATCTGTTATATTTGTATTGTGATTGCAAATTCCTGAACCAAAAAAACTAGGGAACGGGAAACCTAATTTTGAGAGCCTGTCTGACTGCGTACGCTTTTGTGTACTAGTGGGAGTATTGTGTACTTTGTCTTTTATTCTCATTCTGCGATTCATGCTGCTGGTATTTATTTACTTACTGTGTGTGTATCTTTATGTTACTGAAACAATGACTCTGAGAATGTATGAGCCAGCTTAAGACAAGAAGAGTTTGCATTTGCTTGTTTTCTACTAAAATAGTGTTTTTACTCTGTAGAGCACACTATTGTGCTCTTATTCAGGTATTCTCTCTACTACCTATGTGTACGTACAATTCATTTTTCTACAACACTAATTTTCTGCATCAGAAATTGTGAGTGCACATTGCTAACAATGAGATAAATTAAAAGCAATTACGTGAGAATGGGATTAAGAATGAGGGCTTAGCTCTCAGAGATTCGTTTTATCCTACCATTGCCACTGACACTGCAAAACTACTCTGGGGATAATACCTACATGGTACTAAAATCCAATTCGATCCCGGAGGTTGCATATTATGGACTAGTCAAAAAGAAAAAAAGAAATGTTTTAAATTGAATCTTCTATTTCGAAGTTTCCTATATAAAACCATTTTAGTCCATTTGTTTGCATTTCTCTTCACGAACCAACAATATTTACAAATAAGAGGAGCAGACACAGACCACACGCAGCTAATCAAAATTGAGTCAATGCCAGTACCCGTGAATGATTCTTTTAAGAAATACTAGTTTTGTTTCATTGTGCAATCTAATATTTTATTTTGAGATAATACATCATAAAATATTAATTCCATATAGATTAGCAGGTTAGCAGGTAGATTTCTAGAAAATTAATAAAGTTGTTCATAACAAAGTAGACTGTAAATAAATGAACAATGAAAGAACAGAACCTTGAAAGCTAAGATATGCCAGTCTATTTTGTCATGAACAATTTTGTCAACATTGTCCCAAACGATTCCAACCATGTACCTACTGATAATATACATAGTGTCAAATCAAGGTTTATTAGAGATACTATTAGTCTCTTGTATATACCTTGGTGTCAAATATATCAAGATGTATCCCAAAATAAAATATTAGATTACAGAAAGAAACAAAAGTAGATTTCCTAAAAGAATCATGATGGTTATATACCCCAAATCGTTTCAAGATAATCTATTGCAAGATTGTAAATGCAATCCGATCACGATGAATGAGACGAAGCTATACTATTCGTAATCACGACTAATATTGATAATGTCAATACTGTGCTATCTCTAGTTACCATTTTTGTAGTAACTGTACTGTAAGTATTTCTATTAATTATCTCAAACCCATTTGTATTAAAGACAACTTGACATTGACAGACAGTTGTAATCTCTCTGGAATAAAAATTACGACATTGTCTCTGGGTCTGTAGTTACTTACTTTAGTTGATTTATCCAGGGACGGCACAAGCAAGTGCAATACAATTAGAACAATGCAGATTTATGTACTTTTTAGATTTACTTCTCTCCAATTTATTTTGTACTACCATCCTAATTGCAAGACGAATGTTCTCTCTTCCTCGTATCTGGGTAGGTCTACTATAGGTATGTGTGTACATAAATAATATTTATTGTATGTAAGTCCGTTACTCTATCTGCATTTGTATTGTCCTCCACGACAAAAAAATTATTAAGCTGGCAATGCAGAGCTTGCTGAATGTGTAGTCTGTAAGTACCAATTTAAAACTAGACATAACATTAGCGAAAATCGTAAAAGTCATCAATTTGGCTCTCTTGACTATTGACTGCTTATGTGAATTCTTAGTAGAGAGAACGCACTGACTGATTAGTCAAGGCATGACATAGACCATATAAACTGTAAATAGCACAGTGTAAAACTACCAACTAATAAAACACTCTTTGACAAGTGTACCACCATCATACAAAAATATATTGCATTGCAAGCATACTAATAGTAGTAAATAGTAGAGTGCACACATAAGTACTAGAAAAGTTTAGGCAAAATCAAAAAACTATAATAAGTATGTGGTTGTGTGGGATGGCACAGTGTGCTTTTGAAAACTGTTGGTACAATAACAACAACAAGTCAAGTCAGGAAGATACCACGAAAATATATCTTATGTCTGCCTCTGATTACGGTACATTTTTACTGGACTTGTTTACTGTACTTAAAATTGATGATGACAGTTGACTTGCGATCGCAACTTTCCAAGAGGAAGGCACACACTGACTCGTTAGTATAAATACAGGCAATGCTGTAACTATGTTGCTCCTTTTTACTACTAGAATGAAAAAAGATGTAATTTAAGATTAGAACTGTTGGGTTGTTAGGACCTGTCGGAAATTAAATTACTTCACCTAGATGAATTGAGAACAGAAGACACACAAGGGAATTTGATACAATCTGTGGGCCAGACAGAATACGATGTAACTAGAACTTAGTACTTTATTTGGCTACTTAATAACAACAACGGAAGAAACACACATCATTTGTAAATATGGGCATTCCAATTACAATCTGTTTTTCTGTTCTCTCTATATGATTTTCTTGGCAAAATGCAGTTCATCTTTAATTTTTTATGTACTTTACTTTTTCCATGTTGAAATTATTCTAGTTTTTTCAACTAGATTCGTTCTATTTGTATTATTGCTAGCTATGTATTTTCACTTGTTAATAATTATTATGATATACTTGCTTCATGTAGGTTTAACTGTGTCTTTATTGCAATTGTCTACGTGGGAGAGGAGAAACGTTAAATAATTGGCTTTGTTTTCGTTTGAAGTGATGTGTGGTGGTAGGTTTGGGTGAAATGATGTGAGGAATAAAGTTTTTGTTGACAGAAGTACTTAGGACATGATAACATAAGCCGAGTAGATACACTTTCGATGATTTATGTCGGCTTATATCAAACGTAATATATAAGGTCTGCAAAAGTCAAAGGTAGTACTCCACATAATTACGTTACTGTATATGACCTCAATTTGTGTATACGAAATAATTATTTCCATCTACCGCTGTGGACGAGACTACCTATAATTTTGTATCTGTCTGTCTGGCAATGATATATTATTTTATTATCAACAACTTGACGAAGCCAAATTAACTTTATTTAATAGTATATTTTGTCTTCTATTGGCTTTTTCTTTCTCGGCAAATTGACAGTCACATTCAATTTGGATTGCAGCAACAACTTGAGACACAAACACACACTGTGTGCACAACACATACGTGTGCTGCCGTCTCTCTCATATATATTATTATTATTGCTCTGGTTAGTTTTTTATTGTTTGTATAATGTCGTGTGTGTGTCAGTTAATAAGCTGCTCTAATCAAATCAAATCAATTTGGCCAACCTTCCTTCTTTCTTTTGCGTTATGAGTTATTGATCTCTCTTGTGGAGTGAACTATTATTCGTTTCACTATTCTTTTTACGCATTATTGTAAGGGATCTTGCGTATGGTTACATATTTCTTTATAGGAATATAAGATTTATTAATATGTTACACCTACCTCTGTTATATATTTTCAGCACATCATTCAATTACCTAATTGAATGAAATCCTCGTAAATCGACATTGCATGCTATTCCATAAAAAGTTGATACATTTAATGTATAGGTAGGTATAGCTCTATGACTAAAGCTAATGTACAATATAATATATTGGACATTAAATCATATTTGTGTTTAAATTAGGAACTGTTTGCGTGGGCAGTTTCGCAATTTGTTCTATGTTTGCATTGTATTCGGAAATCTTTGCAATTTGTATATGGTAATAAAATATTTACTTTCCTCTAAACTGTTAGGGTATCACATACAGAGCTGAAAATTTTATTTGCTATATGATTGCACTAGCACTGTATAGTAGTAAAATACCTACAATATGAGAGTTAATGGACATTGGTAATTTGGACACATTCTGATTCTAAACTTAATTTAGCACAGAGAGAATGATGATGATAAATGCACGCAATCTCAGTTCTAGTACTAGATTGAGTTGTAACGTTGCTATTGTACTTACCCTTCACATAACGTACAGCAAATATTTTAAATGTTATAGGATATACTTTGTGCGAATGAATTTTACTCTGTCCCATTAATCTTTATAACATTTGTGGTCATAATTAGTGGTTTCAATTCTATGCTGTGAAACATTGAATTAGTTTCCCATTCTGGAGATTCGTCAGCAGACACACTACAAACAAGAAGAGGAAAAACATACAAGTAACCTCCACACACACGTTGATAGATCATTATTTCTAGTTTGCTACTAGATTTCCATTATTCACTGTATGTGTTCACATTCTACACACACTGACTTTGCATTTCTGTTTGAGTGTTTGTGTGGCTCACGTTAAGTGAAGTACTTTTATGCACAGGATTTCAATGATGCATGGAAATTCATACTTTATGTATATCTGTGATTGTTTGGTGGTATAATAGGTTTGTTTGTAAAACGTTAGTTTAGCAGAGTGTAATGTAAAGTGTAATGTAAATAATTTCAGACACTTACACCGACATCAGTCAAATGAGATGTTAAAACAAAACGGGAGCAGGTCAGCCAGAATAATTACATTATTCGTTCATGACAAAGATGTACTGGCATATGTATCTACGTGTATGTTGACCACACATGATGAAAGTTTTATCTCGATGAGAAATTAAGCGTGAAACAGCAGTTGATTAAACTTACGCTACTTTCTGAAAGAAATGAATGTCTGTAAAAGATAAACAGTTTTTGTCATGTTACTACTCAATTTGAATATGTTGTAGTTGTAGGGACTGCTATGTTAAATTGGTTTTGCAATTTCTTAACTATACTATAGGTACCGAAACAGAATTTATTAACCTTCAGTTGTATATGTGTAAGATGATTTCACCGGAACATTTATAGGGGAGTTTTTATAGGTTTAATTGTTATTTATGATTATGGTTTGTTTTGTTTGTTATGTTCTTTGTGTTTACATTATTTTTTTCGTATCATTTTTTGCAGATAGAGCTAGAAATTTTATACTGCTTATAAAATGGAGGTGGAACTGAGCACTAAGAGCTCCGCTGCTGTTTGTATGAAATCCGGCCAACCGGCGAGCAACGCAACTGTTATATCTAGCACACAACAGTCTGGTACAATCCCGTCGTCAGGAAATAATTTCAAAGATTACAGCATGAGCGATAAACTCACGTCTCTGATGGTTTCATCAATGCTCAGGGAACCACCTGCTTATCATTCTCGTCATCACCGCACTCACAATGACGAAAATGAGGAAATTGAGGACGATGATGAAGAAGAAGAAGAAGATGAAGATGAGGATTTCGGGGATATACAATTCTTTCATCAACACCATCGGAGACAATTAATGCTTCAGCAGCAACAGCAACAAAAATCAAACGTGAAAAATAACTCTGTCAGTAGTTTTCTCAGTAAAGATTCTGAAAATGAGGATGCCAATAGTTTAGCAGCAGCAACAAATTCCATTCCAAATGCTCTGCTAAGTGTTGCTAACTTTAACTTCAACGGGAGCAACAGTTCTAATAGCAGTGGTGACAGTAATCTCTCTGTAAGTATTTACATTATACGCTCTTCTAACTAAAAGACTACTAATCCTTAAATGCCTCGTCTGTAAACACCAAAGAAAATTCTAAACATTTTTACTGCTACTATAATACTATAACTACGTCAGTTTCCTCCCATTGCACTGCTGAGAAAACAGAAAAACTGTAAAATATCTGCTACATTTCCTTAGGATTTGTTCACCCACCAAATAATGCATATAATATTCTTACCTACTTACTGAACATTGTCTAGAGACACATGCAAAAGAAATTCTTGCATACAAAAGTAACTGCATTTCCATCCATCAACTAGGGTTTTTTGGTTACAAACGAACATTTTTCAACTTATTGTACAAATTGTCAAAGCTTTAGTGTTTCTATTTGTACACTTAGCAGGAAAAGTTATAAAAATTTATTAAAAATGTCTACCACTGCATCGTTTCCCAGTACACAAACACGTTTCATCATCTGACGATCTCTGATCACTCCATTTTTCTATTTTCTACAAAAAGAATACTATTATATTATTTTTATTATTATACGACCTACCTAGGTAAATACATGTTTAACAACGACAGCAAGTCAAGTTCATCGTTTCCAATTCCAACATAACACACAATGTAAATATTGTGTTATTCATTTATCATCCTCCAACATAATTCAGACAGACAATGCAAATACAAAACAGCTCCTACGTACAAATACAACGAGAATGAAGCAATTCGCAACAACAGAAGACTACTTAACTTTACTTCAGCTACAGCGGTGGTGGTGGTGGTGGCTGCTGCTGCTGGTTGTTTTGTATTCATTACAATTGAATAGAAAGAACCACCGTTAATTTCCTTTTCCCTTAAATACGTGTCAGTCTTTTATACAAAGAAGTTGTACAAACGTTCAAGAGTTTCATTCAAGTTGCTTTGTCTTCTGACTGTGTTCCAACTTCCAACAACATCCTTATGCAGCATTTAACATGTAGAAAAGTAGAACTAACTCAACATTTGAGAATTTTTACTATACTACTATAGCAGCAGCAGCAATGCATAATCTCCTACAATCTTTTACTTGCAAAATTTACCAATGCAGCTGATGTAGTGCTAAAAGCAATGCTGTCTCTATATAGCTATCCTGCTGAAGCTAATGTACTTTTAAATCAACAAGAAAGACAGAGATACACTTAGCATTCATTTGCGGGATAATAGTTGGCAGTTGGTGTCAAGTACTGTATATATATATATATAAGTAGTCATAATATATAAGCTACTGCCACGATGTTGTAATAGTTTACTTTGATTGTAACAGATGCACAAAGTGTGTAGAATCGCATGGCTAATGCGAATTTAATATTCACCTACCTTTACCGTACACATAGTCACAGGCACCTACTATGGTAAGTTGTATAAGACTTGTACAAATATACTTGACATGACATTTCCACAAAAGTTTTCCTATAAAACAAAGTTTTGCTGTGTTTGTTTCTTTTGTTGTGTTATCCGAGCACACGCAGATACTTATTTACCTTCTCATAGTTGGGTGAGCTTCGTCTGCACTTAACGCGACAATACATTAAAAGCACACTTTACCTAATAATAATATTATTACTGTTATTTCTAACACATCTTGCAAAAATCGTGCAGACAGACTGATTTAAAGAACCTTGCTAATGATCATGAGAATAATAATGTTATTACCAGTAATTATCCCTGTTTCATAAGAAAGAGCATTTAGTAGTAAAAAGCATAAAAGTATTCTGCCCTGCCACGAGTTAATAGGAACTGTGTATTAATAATAATTGACATAGGATTTTTGCCGCAAGGGACTAATGGGTTTTAAAAAGTATCGCCATAGGAGGTCTCCTTCGTCTCAATTGAGTCATGTCATGAATGTTTATTTTATGTCATTCATTCCATTTCATAATCTCAATCCCACAAAGGCCATAATGCATTCGTTTGAATTGAACTCCTATGGTAAATGCTGCTGGGGACTCTTCTGTGTGTATGTTTCATGTCAAAAGAAACGCGGGGCTATTAGTAAACTATTTTACTACAAGCATTAGCTCCATGTGTACTTATGTGTGGATTTTTCTGTTTGTATTGTAATCTATAACCCGTAACCTTTTCTTTATAGGAATAATATACTCTTTCAAATGTTGAAAGTACTTTGCTTTACTTTGTAGCAGAGAAGTACTGAAAGAAATTTGACGAGAGAGCTGTAATAATACACAAAGCAAAGTACGACGTGACGTGTGCTAATGATTCAATGCATTTACGAATATTATGCACATAGGTAGAGTTTTAATCTTGTCATAGCTTTATTGTATGCAGTTTTGCATAAAGGAAAAAGCTCCTGAGGTTGAGTAAACTCAAACAGTAATCGTATAACTGTCATTTCACCTTTCCTTCCCGTTTTCATACAAAATACATTACATTTAGACTTGCGATAATTTTATAAGCTGTCATATAACTTCCAAGTGCAATTTTGTCATGTTCGCTTTGAAAGTATTAGGCAGGTAATTGCAAACTAATGCACAGATTTTTTTGCAATTGGTTGAAATGTTTATACTTGAAGAAATGGGTATATAGGTAGTGGTAATAAAGCAAGTGAGATAATTACATTTTTAAAATGAATAAAAAGGTGTTCTTTACAACAATAATACTTTTTAACAGTTGCAACAATGTCATAATAGTGCATAGAGAGGTGTGATAGAGTGTGTTAAGACTCAAGACGATGATTATTTTATCAGCATGTAAATGCTTGATTTAATACGACTACTAAATGCAGTTTAGTTGGGAGTTGGTTACACCTTTACTGATAATATTACAGTGAAACGACACACCTTATTGAGTTTTGTTCAATCTGCTACTGTGAGAGTTTAACAGAGGAATCAATACTTTTGCTTTGCATATCTATACTACTTGAAGCTCTGTAATAAAGCCAACTCTCTGGGATTGGTGAGACTAATTGTGAGCACTTTGTGTTGTATTTTCTGATGTTACATCACTCAGCTTCAGTTCAACTCAAGTCGACTGTTTTTCTTGTTTACAATTACAATTTACAGGTTGATAAAGGGAAAAATGCGTTTACTTGTTAGACAAAGGTCATCGGTAGCACGATAAGTGCATTGTTGTACTATATATGCATAGTATTATACATAGTAACATTCTTGCTCAGTGTGAGTAAATTGCACATTCATTTCCATTCACTTATAATAAATGCAAAAGAAGGATACTTCTCGACTTCTGTGTGTAAGAATGGCCTGGCTATTGAGCCTTGCAGTAGATAAATGCATTGACTGAAGAAATGAGATTGAATGAAAGAATGAATGCAGAATATAATGGAATGAAAGACAAGGTAAAAGGCAACGAACGCAATAACGTATTAAAATAGGGTGGAGTCCTTTTTATTCTTGTAGTTTTAATACATATACTATGTAGCAAAATATAGTTATAGTATGCCTACTGTCTTTGTGTGCACACCTTTCTTCCAGCAACACACGTATACAATATACATAGGTAGTCCTGGTGGTAAACAATCCCTTTATCTTTATAATAATAACAATAATGATAAAATATCTCAAGAGAGAGAGAGAAAAAAATGGGAAGGAAGGCTTTTGGAATGATGAGATTTTTGGCGAAATAGAATTCCTGACAAGCGTTTAAGCAAGGTATACCCGTAGTCTCACTTGTGCGAAAAATTGCAGGCTGTTCTTTCAATTTTCGTTTACAGAGGGAGTACACCGAGTGTGTATGTTTCATAAGTTGGTTTTGGTGTTGAGATGTGTAGGTAGAAGTATTAGTATCATCTACGGAAAAGTTAAATAAAGCTGTTTTTACCCAACACTAGGTAGTTATACCTTGACATGAGTCTTGTGTGCGGGTTTATTTACTTACCGTTCAAGTTGACTACCACTACTACAACACAACCACTTTTAGTTCTTGTATACCTCCTCCAAAGGGCAATCTGAACATAAATCGAAGAGGCAAGCTCGCGAAGAAAGGGTTCAGTTCACTTTCAAGTAAAACATGAAATTCCATCAGCAAATCATATCTTGTTATGATTTTATTGAATTTTCTTCGCAGAGAAGTGGAAGTGCACTTCTCGTATTACTTATGTGGGCATATCTGTAAGTTGGTGGTTGCTGTAGTGGTAGTGGAAATGGTGTGGGGCTGCAAGTGGAAGGCGAACTTGTAAAATCACTTCAGTCACAGTTCAGTAGCCAATAACTTTACAATCAAGTTAATCCGACACAAACAAGACGGGTTTCATAGGCCGCTTCGTCGTTTGGGTTGGGAATAATATATATCTTTTTGGGTTTGGCACTGGCTACTTTAGCAAGAAGTCGCGGTTCTTTTTGGAGTCTGAAAATTATAGGGAGAAATCTTGTAAACGTATCTTATTGAGTTGAGCAATGCAATAGCGCTGTGATAACCCACACACAGAGGCAAACGGCAAAAGGAAGATATGAAGTTACAACATTCATAAAGATTGCAGTATGTGTATTTCTATGTATATTCGTGATGTAAGAAACTCTTCCGTATTTTTCTCTGTATAGGTACTATATACACTCAAGGTATTCCCCCGTCTTCACACAGTAGTCATGTTGAATCGTTTCACTCATCCGTGAAAAAGTACGAGTGTGTAGTGTACTGTGGATGTATTAGCAGTGTTTCGTTCAAAAGCAGAACAGCTGGCTTCACTTGTGTTGTAATATTCCTATCAATTTTCATCTTCTCTCCGCAGTTGGCCAGCATTATACGCCAAAGTGACTTATATTTATCTTTGTTGGCTGGAAGACTTTGTAATATCTTAAGAAAGGCATGCAGGACTAATACCAGAGCAGGTAGCCAGCCATGCTCGCCAAGTCAATTTTCTTTTGTAACTCTTCTCTTTCCAATTCACCAAGGCGTAGAACACTAAAGAGAATGGCTCTTGTAGTAATCTCCACTTTTCTCATGTATGTATCATATCATATTACACAGTACAGCAGTAGTAGCAGCAAACACACGTCCTTTTACTATGGCTATTGTGTTCTTATTTACTACTGCAAGAATCAATGGAACTGTTGTTGTGCTGTACGTGTACGTAAAAGTGGCAAACGTCTTTTTCGCATTCTTTCCTTTTTATTTTATTATATAATACATCATCATTCTTTTCCGTGCTGTGCTATAAATACTTAGGTACTGCTGAATAAAAAGAGACGAGTGCGAGTGCCTACTTTATTATTCAGAATGGTCGCTCATTCTAATTCTGAAAATAATAGCAAGCAAATCAGTGAGAAGACTTTGCTGGCTTGTGCTTTACTGTAGACGACGGCAAAAAAGAAAAAAGTAAAGCGTCAGAAAAAAATTCACATGTTTTGCAATTTGGTTGCACATGCAAGCTTTGCATAAATGAAGTCTTGGATGGACACAAGTATGAAATACTTCTGTGCACGTACGATGGTTAAAAAAGATTTTACGAGTAGTAATAGAACAGCTAGAATATTATAATGCGAATGGGAATTTTAGCTGGGTGCTTTTCTACAAAAATATCAAAAAATGTGGCATGAACTACCTAACGGAATAGTTAAATTTGAACAAAAGATGTGTATAATGTGAAACTGTAGTGTATATAAATATACACTACTAGAAAAGTAAATATAGACAGCTCTAGTTTCTAACGACTGTATTTCACGCAGAAAGTTTCATATGTTACTGTAATATTTTTTATTTAGTGTAGTATCCTTGTAGTATGTCTGACTGAATGTGAATATGGGAACCACCTTATGCAAAATAACTCTGACTGTCATCCCAGATAGTTGTGCTATGCTCGAGCTACTTTATGTACGTATGTACATTCCCTGTGTGTGTGCAGACACATGTGTTTTTACACACACTCACATTATACACAGAGACAGAAGTTTATATTTATAATATTACCTCCATGAATGAATGAATCTTGTACTATGAATAGTATCTCTTTTTGAAACCTTTCCAATGCATGACTACCTTAAATTATTTTCCGACTCATTACCTGTTATATTGCTTACCTGCCAAGATATGCCTCATATGTGAGTTCATATATAGTATTGTCCTTATGGTTTAGTAGTGTATAGTTATACATGAAGCGTGCATGAAAACCCCCTCGGAAAAATTAGCCAAGAATGGATCAATATTTTTGGAGGAGCACGAAAATGAAATCAAATGACTGTGATGAGATGCCTTGAAGGTATTCTTCCTTCTCATGCTGATAATAGTGAACAATAAGTCAGATAGAGAGCATGCATCAGGACAAAGCTACAATATTGCAAGTTTTAAGTAGGCACGAGGTTTGTGAAATTTATAATCAGTACAATTGCATTGTATTGTAATTGTATATATACTGTACTACAATGTGCTCTTTACGACATCCTCACTAATATTCTTTATCATTACATACTTACAAGTTATCTATGGTTCGCGTATAAATTCTATTACTCTTTTGAAGATGAAAATGATATCGCAGTGAAACCCATGACAGTATATATAAGAAAGAAAAGTAGTAGTAAATAAATGAGCATAACAAAGTTAAGCGAAATAAATTGAAATGCGTTTAGAAATCATGCATGCTTATGAATAAAGCTATTGTGAAGTGTAATCTGTGTCTGTATCAGAGAATTCGTGTATTGTATTCAAAAATTCTACAGTATGACTTCATATGAATCATCCCGAGTGTAAAAGTCTGTTTTATTTCTCTCGCAGAGTCATAAAGTCAAGTAGACAAGGCAAGACAGGCGAAATGGTTAAGTCAGACTGATTTTCTGATTGCAGTACAGAACAGTATACTCCATGCCACCTTAACAGAATTAACTAATAACTCACCTTATAGCAAATTACGTATTGAAGGAGTGCCCTTTTTCTTAAGGCGTCTTATGCAACTTTTTAGTACTTACTTCTACGATAGTGTATTATATGGCTTTTGTAGCAAGGAATGTAAAAATAAAGACTTGCAGATCTCACTATATTTTCCAAGAGTGAAGAGTAGTGCATTTCACTGAATAAAAAATTTACATCATGCACCTTTCAGTCAAGTCAAGCCAAAAGTATAAGAATAACATTTGTGTACATGTAACATGATATAGGAAAGGCACTCTTGTAATTTCTAAATGTTTTAGTACGAGATATACGTTTAATTTCGACTATATAAACTTATCTCTTCTATAAAAAGTTTTATACTAGATTGTACAATTTATAGTAATATTACATCTATAGACGTAAAAAGACAGAGAGAGAGATAGGAAGGATAGGATTGTAGTTATAGGTGGAGTGGAGGAGTGAAAAACAATACACAGAGAACATGCAGATTGCATTCGACGAACTAGTCACAGGAAAGAGAATGCGATGCGAATGCCACAGACAAGTTGGCAACGAAACAAACGATCAAACGTGATCTCATCTGCATTTTGCTTGATTTACTCTAGAGAGCTATCACATCACTCTATCTGAGTTTACATAAGAGTAAATAATACACAGAAGTATTACACTGCACAAATGCATGCTACATTGCAGCCAAGCTGCCCAAGTCACTTTTACATACACAAAATGCACCTACAGTGTTTTCATTATAATCATATGCAAGAATACAAGTATACCGCTATACCTACAATTATCCATTTTCCCTAGGCTCTATTACTATAAGGGCTCAGGTGTGTACAGTGTAAATTTACGTTCAGCCAGAGTATGTGTTTCCATTAATCTTTTTGTGTTGTAGTAGATGCTGTAGGGTAATTTTCATATTGCATATTTTACCAGAGAATTACTTTAATGTTAGATGTCTGGATAAGCATTATGAATGCGCATTTAATATTCGCATGATAATTAATAATCCCATCTCACAGGAAAGTTTTCCTTTAACCTAATCAAAACTCAATCATACTATATCAGCCTGAGGATGCTGAATAAAAATAAGAATGCATCGAACGTAATATGGATGCTTATAATATTGATACTAGTGAGATAATAAATGTAGTTAATCAGTCAATCAATCAATCAAATTGCTACTACTGTGAGCTGGCTGGCTGGCTCCATCGTGGCTCCTGCTCCTGCTGCGAGCTAGAAATAATATAGAAATTCTAAATGAGAAATCAATTCATGAGAAAGTTACAGCCGCCTTACAAAGCTTTAATGTAAACTTATGTGCACGAGAATTTCAAGAAAAGTGATTTTTTTATTATAATGCATTCTCAATGGAAAATCAATCAAATTTTCTATATAGACATTTGATTCGGTTCTTCGATGCTGCATATTTTCCAGAATGCTAATTAATTGATATCTTGTCTATGTCAAC
The DNA here is from genome assembly GCA_019776165.1 of Pogonognathellus flavescens. Taxonomy (NCBI): domain Eukaryota; kingdom Metazoa; phylum Arthropoda; class Collembola; order Entomobryomorpha; family Tomoceridae; genus Pogonognathellus; species Pogonognathellus flavescens. Next base: position 42,232 of record JABASD010000187.1, read on the forward strand.
GTAGGTAATAGCGAAACAGATAATTTGCTAAAATTGTAAGTGTATAAAATGTGGAATAAATATAACCAGAAGTCTAAAAAATGGAAAATTATTCCTTTTGTACCTACACAGTGTTAAAATTTCTTCCTATCACCTATAGCATTATTAGTAGAGTTACTCTACTAACGATGCCTATAGTATTTTATACGGAAGGGTATATAGATTTTAAGATGACTCTTTTAATAACGAGCCTCTACATCCATATGGTCATGCAGATACTACAGGGCAAGAAATAATTTTGTCTTCTATCTGTAGATGTGTTCACTGTCATTAGATTTGAATTGTAGTTCGTTTAAACTATGATTGAAATTGAATGTATCAATTTAGAAAGGAAAGCAAATTAAGTTGATTACAATGGAGCTATTTCCTAGAATTTCCTTTCTAGTTTATGATGATGACTTGATGACAGAAGAAGAATTGTTTGATGGTTGCAGTTTGTTATAAACTAATACCTAAATAGTACAAACCTACTAGCTGGGTTAGTGTTTTTATTAACGGCACACATTGTATAAAGGTAGAGCAAGTACCTCTCTAGGTTTTCATAATTGAGCACGTGTTCATTATCAAGGCATAAAGTTATATTATTATTAGCGTGTACATAATTTTACTTGATAGATACCGCATTATCATTAGTTAATAAAAAAATTCTGCCGAATCATAATTCGTTTGCGAGGAAGCTTGAGTGAACTAATTTCTACATTTGTTACACAGCTCTATAGGCAAGATGACTCGATATGAATTAAAGCTTCTCTGTGTAAACCACGAAGATTATATTATTATGGATTATTATACGCATTATTAACTGTTGCCTTACGTCTATCTGCAAAAGAGTTGAAAAGATGGTTAGATATTTTCAATGCAATTAATGCAGTGTAAAAGAGCTGCATTTAGAAATTGTATATCTAGCATTTATGACTGCGTGTTCATCCAAACGTGTCAAAATAACAAGGAGATGAAGAAGTGTACAACTGAAAAGATATAAAAGCCGATAGGTTTATAAGATTTGTGTGTGAGCACCACTGTAATAATTTTCCTTACCGACAGACAAGAATTAAATTCAGGATGTGGAATCATTTTAATGTTTTCGTATATAGAGGTGCTCGCTCTTTGTACAATAATAGGGGTGTACTATTCCAAAAGTGAGATTGCGTTGTGATACTCTGTATAAGTATAAGAGGATATGAAAAGTGCCGAGAAGAATATCACGTTGAATCTCAGATCTCTCAACCAGTTGATCCTTTCAGTATTGAATTACTAAGTTGTCCAAATGAGTGTAGATAAAGTTAAAGAGAAAAGATGTATAGCTCTCAGGAAGCGTTTTTGGATGAAGTGAGGCATGCGAGTGAACAGCCACTTTTCATATTTAATTTATGTCTGCCCTTTGGCTTCACAGTTTACAACAGATGACAAGACAATCTCCTTCCCTTTCGCTACACTTCAATCCATCTGAATTAAAATTCAACTGAAGGAAGAAGAACCTTCTATATAAACTATAGTGTAAACCAGATTGTGTCATTTGAGATTATTCAAGCTATACATATAAATTAGTAGGATGACATTAGTAAGTATATACTTTCCCAGTATAAATATGCATGTAACAAATAGCATTACAAAGGTAGTGCAGCGTGTGGAAATCCTTTAGTTAAATAGTGAATGCGAGCATCTGTGTCGGTTTCGGATATTGAATATATTTTTTTAATATATGTTGAAAAGATGTTATGGATGCATTTAGTAGTATGTGAATATCAAGAATGCAGTGCGATGCAATATCGTCGCAAGTTTGTCATTTTGAATTCTACACATTTCTGCAACTGTTTCAGTTCACAAGGGACAACAGCCAAGAAAATCTGTGAAATCGTGTGTGCAGTGTGTGTACATAAAGGCTAACCAGATCGTTGTGCTCTGTACTTGTATAGTACATATATACTGCATTGTACATACATAATATATTTCTCTTTTCATCGTGTATCCCTTTTAAATTGTGGAAATAACTGTAGTTTTCAATATTATCTGATGTTCCAAGCTATTGCAAGTACACTTAGTATCTGTACATGTATTGCATTCGCTTTACAGCTTAGTTTGAACTGCTAAATACACGAAGATGTGCTGAGAGTAAGCAAGAAGTACATACGACATTACAATAAGTACATCTGGAAAAGTAATAAATATAAAACAGCAGCAGTAGTAGATGAGAATGTTGATAGGTGATGTCAGGCTTAGTCTTGTCTTCATGGTACACTTGGCAATAAGAAAAATATTTCTAGTAGAGTTGGGCTTGTGTGCTGGCAAAGTTGATATACATCACACATTGCTCTGATAATCTCTGTGTTTGCAATGTTGCAAGGAAAGACCAGCACAGAAATCACATCTTAAACTCAAACTTATGATGCACACACCAAAAGTATGCAAGGAATGTGTGTAATGTAGCTATAAATTTTTACGTAAAGAAATGTGTAACATATTTCAAGAAGGAAGTCTATAATTCGTTTCATATCTGCAAATATATTTTTCAAATCGAAGAATTGTATCAGGATGTTTTGCCATAAGCCTTCTCATGTTGAGAGAAAGATTTCGCAATCGACCGGCTGCTGCTGTAGTAATGTGGACAGTTTAATATCAACGAACTGAAAAATATATTATGTATGACTGCTATTAACATTTACAATAACCAGATACTTTCAAATTCAACTTCGTAATTCATTTCTTGTGGCTTTATCGCATTGTGCATGACACATTGGTCCGAAATCTGTTATAATATTACATAGCTTAAAAATTCAAGTCACAAAATAAATCGTTCGATGTAACTAAAAGGCATGTACAAATCCAACATATTTATATTTACGGTTTTAGAATTTGTCTTTTTGATGCTTAAAAATGCATCTCTTGTATTGAAATCGTAATAAATATTTTTACATAAACTTGTCATATGAAAGAGCTCAACGCGAGAGGGGACGACTATTCTCCAGGTATTTGTTTTGTAAATGAGAAGACTGCCAGTTTAGGTAATTTTATTTGTTTTTGCAAAGTGGAAAGATCCTTGAAACTTGTTTAAATAAAGTTACAGTCCGTTAGCTCATGTTTATGGCAGGGGATACGCAGATAGTTCGATTACCATATTCTTACGTCCATTTATTTCATGACTGTTCCATGTGGATCTGTGATCTCGATTTCATTTGTGTCTAATGGAATTGTTTTCTTTGTCTGCAGATGTTATTTGTAGTCTGATTAGATTTTCCGGGAAGTCATCTTGTTAGCGAGATCTCCATTAACGTCGACCTAGGATAGGAAAAGCTTAGAGAAGTTGGAATTTAATTTCTAGCCCGGTTGAACAAAGCAGACGTTAGTAAAAGTTTACGTACAACTTATCTCACTTTACAACTAACAATAAGTCTAGTAGTCTGTATGTACACAGAGATATGTAAGTACTACAAGTATACAGCTCGTAAATTAAACTGTGTATTTGCAAATGTACACACAAAAGTCAAGTCATGTCCAAGGCTAAAGCTAATGTTTCAAATAAGTTGGTCGTGGACCTTTTGAATTATTACTTGGGTTTCTGAACAGAACTTAGTCATTTCTTGCCATAATAATAATAAGTCAACATAAATTTTCAAAGAGTGCAACATAAAGTTGAAACAAATAATTTAATGCATTTCCATAAAGAAAGGAGATTTGCAAGGTGACATTTAAATTTTATTGTAGGCCATTTGTGAAGTGTTGTGTGACTTTGCCGGTGGTCTCTTCTTGCTTACTTATAGTAGTCTCTCCCTTTCTTTCTAGTATAGTTACATAAAATTGCATTATACATTGTATAGTACAGTCTCCATGATATTTTATATATGTGTAATATAATTTAGTGTGTAAGCGTGCACAAAACACATCATCATTGTTGAATTTAAACACAGAGATTCACTCTCTAGTAAATATTCACAAGTACATCAAGCCATGTCTGCAGCTGCACCTTTTCACATTGACTATACACACAGAAGTAAAACAAGATTAGTAAAGAAAAGACAAACTGTGAAATATTTAGCAGAATACATAGAACTTTAAGACATGTATAGTGTAAATAGTACTTACATCTGCATTCTCTACTAAGTCGACAGTGTTTACACTTTAATTTACAAGCACCATTAAAATACATTTGTTCTTTATGCACCTCGCTCTCTCTCTGTCTCTCTATAATTTAGCTTCGAAATTATTCAGCTTATCTCACGTAACGAAATATGCAAATTCTAATTTGTGAATAGAATAACGAAGTAATGCAATCTCGTATTAATAACAGGTTAGTAGAATACTAATGCATATTGAAAGCATTAATGTGTAATCAATTTGATCATTTCTGTAATGTTCTTTACTTGTGTGTGATATAACATTATTACACTACGATCTGGTTTATGTACAAACTAATCGAATTCAATAATAATGCAGCAACGTAATTCCACCCGTGTTGATTAGATATGTGTAAGGTTGGTAATGTTTTTACTGCATGTATATAGGATACATGTTTGCAGTGAGGAGTCTCTGTAGATTGTTTCCTCTTTGCACAGAGAGCATGAAATTACTAAGAGTTGCGAAATAAACTGCAGGATTTATTGTATGAGGTAATAAGTCCAAGGTTTTACTATTTCACTTTATTTTCATTCTGCTATGTGTGTTTTCTGTTTACTACATGCATTAGAGGAATGTCCATTTCTATACGCTACACACATACACTCCTATATTATTATTATAAGCAAAAGCAAAGCTAAAAGTAAATTGGCTAGCTTTGTGGTAGTAGATTAATCTTTTCATTGTAGGCCAGTTGAACGGGAAGAGCGAATGAATGGTAGGTATATATAATAATATATGTAGTAATAATCAAATTTTATCATTTATTTACAACCCATATGAGTATGGGTAGAGTCTTCGTGAGTTGAACGTAATTGTGTGTGCAATACCACCATAATAAAATATGTAGTGTGCACGTAATGTTCAGGTTTCATTATCCAGAGGTATAGGTATGTATAGCGACCAAGCAATAATTGAAGGCTATCGTAAACGTAACGTAAGCGATGATATGATACGCTTCGTCACATACAAATCTATGACATAATTATCACTTTAACTCGCACACATTCAAATCTGAGTTGAATGAGGATTAACGATTCTGATAGCTCGTAAATTATTTATATGGGTTAACTTCAGTGATTCCGATTTATGATAATTCAGAATTGTTCATGCCAAAGCGGATTACACAGAAATAATTGTGTGCAATTAAATCGTTGGAGATTGCATTACTAAAATGCATTGTTGATAAATCTACGGGCTTAATTCAAGGTATATGGGAAATGAAATCATCCAAGGATTCTGTACTATGAATCAGATTTATAAATAGTAATTAAATTTTACAAACAAGTACTTTTCTAACGCGTAAAGATAATTATACCAGATCGTGTTTGTATTGACAAACAGTAAAATATTGCTGTAAATCCAGTTTGTGAAAAAAAGCAAATATTTTTTAAATATGATGTCCTCCTATGGGTGTCCTCTATGAAGCAGAAAAATTCTTCGTCAAACATTTTATCATTTTACGTCGAAAATGTGTTTGTACCATTTTTCCTTTACAATGACCGGTGGTGGCATGATAGAATAGTCAACAATTGCTTGTGTAAGTTCTTATTGAGTCGGTCTAAATTGAGTTGAATCGAATTCCACAGATAGTCGGTTGACTTTTGACATTTTTATCTCTGGTCTTCTTTCTCTGGGTAGGAAATAAGCAGTTGAGATTTCTAAAGAAATACAGAGTATATAATATTATATGAATGTCGTGTACTATTACTATGTCCATTATGTACCTATAACGCATGTACAGAAGAAACGTTGGTCTACATGTGACTTCTGACATTATTCCATTTTTACAATTGTGGTATGATATTATTGTATGGATGTGTCATACTGTGTGATCTGTATTGATAGTAATTGTATAACAGTTACGTAGAAGTAGAGTACTTTTACTTATACATGAACTCCTCGCAATTGAAGTGACACAAGGCGACATTTATCTCGTGTTCTATTTATATGAGTATATGAAGTTTTTGAGTCAACTTGCAGGTCTCTGAAGACTCTCTCTGAGTATATTTCTTCTGAGTTACTTTATCTAAGCCGTAAGTAAACTGAACGAAGCTCTGGTGTAATGCACAGTGTACACACACACAGTAGGACGATTCTGCAAAAAGTTTCAGTGCGAAGAAGCTGAAATGGAAACGTGCAATATTTGTCTATCTCAAATCAGGCGTACACATTTTAGTAGCTTCAGTCTCACTGTCGAATATAAGAACAACATTATTCTGTATAAAAGAACGAGTAGAGATGCTGGTAAATGTGTAAGAACGTTTCTTTCTCTTTCGTATTGCTTTTGCCGTATGCAATGTCGTCATTATTGTGACTTGTTCAGGAGTAATGTAAGTAAACTGAGAAAGTTGAGTAAATCTACAAGGCGACTCCTACTCTCGGTAGGAGTAGTAGGCCAAAGGATTTAGGATTGAAAGAAAAAGGAAGAAGAGCGACATAAAGTATGTTATGTTCTATCTCTACCTCTACTGCTGTGTTGTAGAGCTTTAAGTTGATTCTCTAAGTCAAGTCAACTTCTTCTGCTTAGTCCAGTCATGCATGAGGAAATCCCACATATCACTACGAATCTCTGTGTATATTATACTTTGTCATGTGAAATTCTAATACATCCATTCTACTACATTGTACACACAAGTGCAATATGATTACCACACTGGTTGCTTAAACCCGTGCTTGCAGATATTGTATACGAGTTTATAAAGTTTCTTTTAGCTGCTGCATGCGTGGAACTCACTCAGAGAGTCACTTTTTTCTCTGTTACACTTTTACAAAGATATTTCCACCTTTTTCCTCCACAAATAAGTCAAACTCCTTCCGTTTGCTGTGATTTTCCTGCACCACTGTTGTTAAAGTATCTGTCTCATATCTGTTCACCACATCTGTCTGTATTGCTTTTGTGCAAAGTTTGTCAGCTGTCATCTTATTTGATTTTCAAGAGCTCTGCCTCACTGAGCCTGTCTATTTTTACTTGACGTATTTAGGTTTGTCTTCTAATAGGAGTATATAACCTTTTAGCTGAGAATTAATACTAAGTAAGTCAAGAATGTTAGAAATTACTTACTCAAGTAAAAAGTATAGATAAAGCTGCCTATAATAAGTATAAGCTTGAGTAATTTATGAATATGATGGGAAATAGAAGTAGGAAAGTACCTAAATGTCCATTAAGACGTATTATTTACCCTGTGGTATTTACAAGTTCCAGCTTTCCGTTATCTAAATGACTGTTCTAACCCTTTGTTGTTGTGTGCAATGTGTAATCCTTTCTATTTTCACTGAATTGACACAAAACAGAGGAAGTTGATCAGCTTTACTCACTCTGACTGCACTTAAGTCGTATTTCCAATCCTTTTCTTAACGACTACCACTATGGCTCAATAATATCACGTCCTTGTATTGTAGTCATTGTATCTCTTTGTTTACAACAGACTACTCCTCTGCTACCACGTACAATTTACTTAGCAGTAGAGGGAAACCGTAATCCATCTGCCTAAATATCCTGCTGGATGTAACATGGAAACTTAATCTTAAACCAAAGGCGTTCGTTGTTCAAAATTCTGCAGACTCAGAAAATAACATTAGTATAATATTGGTATTGTATTATATGCTATACTAATTCTGATGATGATGCTACTATTGCTGTATGCTTTGATGACGTCTTCAGAAAGATTTCTGTCGGATACCATCTCATTATCACATCTTTTATTACTGTTTAGTAGACGTAGTACGTGACGAGATTTTCTACTTCCATTTGTCTGCGTAATCACTTTTAGCTAAATGCCAATTTATAGACAATGAATGTTTTTATTGTTACGCCAAGTTAATTTGCCAAGATATCATAAGACCTTCTTATCAATTACACATTCACATGTGCATTCGATATATTATAGCATCATCCATCAGTCCATACGATTCTACACCATCTGTGTCTATCTTGTAAAGTAAGACTTAAAAAGCTTGTCTTATGCGTGTAGTAGGTAGAAAAATATCATCATTCTTTATAATACTACTTGTACCATGTATATTGGAGTACGAGCATGTAATATCAAAATGACTAATGTAGAAGTGTCTGAGTAAAAGTAATGGCAATTTTTTAAGTAGGTATATATTTTTTCTAGTACTGTAATTTAACATAGACTGACTAGCAGTACCTATATAATTTTTATATAGTATAGGTACCTATTACCTATGCACAAATACATATTTTTATATGTATAATTGAGTATATTATGTAGGTACCTTACCTACTGTATTAGTAAGTACAAATGTCTTTTTAGTAGTGTAGGATTGCTTCTTTGCTAACTAGATAGGTAAGTCAAGTGTACAAGTTTTAATGTGTTGAATAGTAATATAAAATCACGTGTAAATGTGCACGTATGGATAATAAACTGAAGGAGTACATAGCAATAATAATCTGCAGATCTGTGTAATTGATAATGTGATGGCTTTTATTGAGTGTATATATAATTATAATACACAGACTGTGTTGGATGTAATGTGTTTGTGTTGCTTACTGAAGTAACTTGCTTATCAACATGACATTTGCTCTCCTCTATTTCCATCTCGCTCAGCAAAAGCCCATTTCTATTCGTTTTGATGAAAATATGCAGTGCGCCTTGAATGTGAATGTTTCCTCGACTTGAATTAAGTTGACAGGCTGGGTTGACTTTGAGAATAGTAATTGTGTAGAATGGTTCACCATGTGATTTTCTAAGGTTGCGATCTCCATGTGTAATTCATTTCGTATTCTGAATGTCCACTGTTCTGTTACCACTAACCCATTGTCAAATCAGTCACCTATCTATAGTAGACTTCTCTGATTTTTTGCATGCGTTTTGTTTTTCCATAATACTGCTGCAGTTTATTTGAGTATACAGACTATTCGTGTTATTGTGATAGATCGAGGTAATAGACAGTACACAAATAGGTTTACGACGTGCATACCCAAGTAGGTATTGTATTTTGTATTTGTTTATTCACTGCAACTGTATTTGAGCCGTGCCAAGTTTACCACTGCATTAGGTACATTTTTTGTCGAATCTGAAAATGTATTTACGTGTTTTCCGCCTTAGCTCATCTTCTCCTTTCGGCTTTTTTTCAATTCTGTTTTTTTCATGTTTAGAAACTGTTATTGGTTGTTGTTGGCTTTTGCATAGAATTGCTTTCGTTCGTTAGCTCTGGTTTATGAGTGACTAAAGACGGCTGGTCTGGCCTACTGATAAAATTACCACGCTGTATTACAAGCTCAGTATAAATAGGCAGCATCTTATATACTTTACGCCGTTTTTCTCATGCTCTGTGTAAAAACTGTATTTAGGGATGTTTTTTCGCTTGTCCGTATCTTTGAGTGCCGTAAACCGTAAGAAAATGTAATTTCTGGGATAGTGTACAATTGATGAAATGCTTTATGGAAGATTGAACAGCCACAATTTCAACGTTGGCATTCCTTGCCTTGCTTCGTGTATAAACATTAGTTGTGCTATATGGACGGGTTGTTTAATGCTTGCTGATGGCAATGCAATTTTATGCTTTTTACCTACCGCTTGCTCCTTTTTTCCATGCTCTGTGCAAATGCCACGTTGTGTTCAGTAATCATGTCAACCTACCTATTAGCCACATCCAGCAGCAAACCCACTAAACGTCCGAATGTGCACAGCCTCAGTTAACAGCGACAGTAAAATTGTGGTAGTGTCAATGTATGTAGTAAACTTTGCTGAGTTACAATACGAAGCTATAATATATTTCTCCTGCTTTATATTTCAAGTTTTTTTGTGTCATAACATTCCACACGACTACCATTTGAAATAATTTTTATATGTCGTGGTTCTTGGAAGCGTAGGTATAGTATTATACAGTTCGCAGTGTTTTACTATATAGTAGTACATAGAGTAGGTGTGTTTCCATTTGCCGTGAAATGCTCCCATATTATTGTCATTTCTAAAATCCGATCCGCTACGGTTTGCTGATATTACTTGTCTGAAATGAGTACGAATGTACAAGTTAACTGCATAGATTACAAATGTTAGTAGCATCGCATGCATCAGTACATACAAGTAGTGCTATTAGAAACGAAACTGTTTTCTTTTCCTTACTCACGAATTCCTCGGGAAGAGCGAGTTAATTCTAGTACTTGTGTGTGTGATGCCACTTTGCATAAAGCTTTCTGTCGGCTACACGAAATGCAGCTAAAAATAAGTGGCCACCAATGCCAATAGATGCCAAAGGGTTATTTTCAACTTTGCATTAGTAGCAGCATTACACTGTTTTCTCTCTCGTCTCTCTCTCGTGTACTGTAGTATGTGTAGTAATGTAGTAAGTACAAATGTGCGAGCAAAAGAGTATCACGCGAGCTAAAGCTAAGAGTCACGTCAAGAATTTAAATAAGGTAGGCTGTGGCTGTGCCATCGTAGGTAGAGACAGAAAGAAGTGGAGAGAAACATGTGTAAATGCGATCGTAATGAAGTAGACTGATGTTCTCTGCTGAAGTGTCAGGGTGTGATGGGATGAGATGGGAATTCCAGTTTATCATCATCCTACTAAATCCATTTCAATTCAATTCAGGATTATTTAGGAAGCTTAGTTAAAAAGCAAGAAAAAGTCAGAATATATGACGAGATCGTTAGGAGATTCCTGTTAGATGATTGTCGTTGACTATAGACCGTGAGAAGTTGCTAAAAAAGGGTAAACAAACCAAGGATGATTCTATGAGATTATTTCAGAGTGAATCTGCACGTTTTTCATTGTAAATAATGCAGTGTGTGTATTGAGATGTTACGTATAACTTATTCCACTCTAATACGTGATGTTGTGGTGTGGGTGGTTGTACCAGTGGTGTAGACAGGATGCAAAAATGTTTTTCCGCATTGTTTATTGTTAGTTATTTACACATGAGATATGTAACACTGCTTGTGTTGTAAATATATACAGTAAGTACATTCGTACATTACATTTCAAGAATATTTTGCACTAGAAACTGAATAAGTTATTATGTTTCTTATTTAAAGTTGGGTATAAATCTCTGTGGTTGGATTATGCAGTATGGGTATTTCGTGTGTGTGTTTCTTTGGTTGAAAAATGGGTGAACAAGGAAATGAGAAATTCGCATGTGTTTTAGTGAGTTAGTGCAATGTGTGTAGGGGCAACTGATTAAATAGTTACGTGATTTGCCAAGAAAGAATTCATTTTAAAATGTTTTTTCTTTGTTTTGTTGTGACAGCAGCAAGAGAACCCGTTTGTGTTCCCTGACAATGTAATGGAGTACGGGGAGCCTCAGTTCTTCCCGGGTAACTGCGTAGGTTACCTGGAAACGATACTGGAGGAAACGGATGAAGAATATGAGGAGGAGGAGGGATGTTCTGGTCGCCATTGGTGGACAGCCGATAGTGACACTGATACAGACTCCGTGATTCGTGTCGACCCGACTGCGGCTGCTGCGGTTGCAGCAGCATCATCTCTCATCAATCCTAATACAAATTACCTAAATGGGAAATCGAAATCTGCGGAAGAGCCGTTGATGTCATTGAATAAATCACCTTTTCGAACTTCCGCAAGTTCACGACCGTTTGAATTGGAAGACTTGCATTTACTTGACCAACTTGATTTGGCTTTTGAGGAGACGCTCATGGAACCACGAAGACGAACAGGTTTTGCATTTGGTCACCAATTACATTTGCTTGAGCAGTCACTTGTTACAGGAGGGAAAAATACCAGCGGCCAAAAGGAAATTGTTGAAAGCATCAAACCAGATAAAAAAGAGCAAGGTGACATTTCTATAGCTCCGTCTCTCCATACAGCAGCTCCTGAAAAAGATGATACTAATGTGCAAAAGCCTACGATGCTGAACGATGATGATGAAGTTCAAGTTGAAGAAACGACAAAAGAAACTTTAGAGGTTGAAAATGGTAGCAAAGTTGACAAAATTGAAAATACTTTTCACAATAATGAGTGCGACGCATCCGGTTGTTCATCGGAATCATCGGAAGCGCCGGCAGAAATAGCCGAAGAGGATTTTTTCTATTCATCCCCTTCAGAAGGCTCAGAAGAAGAAGAGTCTAACCATTCTACGACAGAGGAAGAAACCTCCTCCTCAGATGACTCAGATAAGAATGGGGTGGTTCTCGCCGAGTTTTCACTTAACTCAGCAGGCAACGGATTGTTGGGGAATGACGGTGGTGCTGGCTTAGGGGCAGCGACTGGCTTTAACTTGGGATTGTATGGGAACAGCAGGCACAGTAATCGTCGAGCCTTCGAGTCCCAATCTTCACGTCTTAGATCCTTCCGAAGTTTTGACAGTTTGAACAGTCTTGCTGGCACTGAATTACTGTTTTCTAAGGCAGAGACATTCCCCTCGTTCCACTACATTAAGGAAGTAGCAGAGCCAGGCTGCTCTGGTGATGTGCCGGGAGCAGGCTCTGGAGAATCCCAGTCTTTACCTTTACATCACAGTTTACCTCACAACTCTTCGGAAGAAGACTGTTTTGCTGTGAGCGGAGGAAATAAAAAGATAAGTAAGAAGAATTCTTCTTCCTCTTCTACATCCACGTCCACATCAACATCAGCCGAAGGTGTTGAAGGAATGTCGACGGAAAATTTGTCTGAGGATTCAGGAATCGGAACAGAAGGCTCAGGTTTGAGAAATCTTCTTCCACTCCAGAAAATTCAAGGTGGTAGTCAAAATCCTTTGGAGGATTGTAGTATTGGTGGTAGCAGCAGTAGTGGTATTGGTGGCGGCATTGGAACGTGTTGTGACAGTCAGCAGCAACAGCCTCAGAGCTTTTCAAGTTGTTCAAGTGCCAATGAATACATTGCCAAGTCTGAGTTTGCCCTCAATCCTTTTGTATATTCTTCCCTTTCTGATCAAGAGACGAGTATGAGCATGACAAGCGTAAATAATACCTCGACTTGCCCCTCTGACCCCGATTCCAATGGCTACAACAATAATAACTCTTCATTGGATTCCAATTTGGATAAAAGTGCACGTTCTCCGCCGTCGCTCCTACTCGTACAACAAAACTTGTCGGAGAAAGAAGAGGAAAGAAAGGAAAATCATAGCGAGAGTAAGCATACTGCATACTGTCCTAATAAAACCGACACTGCCATCAATACTGGTTCTCTTATCGAGGAAAATGCTGCTAATATATCGTCCGAAGGCATGCAAACTTCCAACAGACAAGCTTTTATCCATTCAGACTCGTGTGGTGGAGCTGTTGGCACGAGTGGTAATTCATATAGTCCTGAACAGACAAACGGAACAGAAGATTGTAAACCTAATGATGGTATACTGCCGGAATGTGGCCTCCACCCACTATCTACTACGTTTCACTGTAATCTCAAAGCTGCCAATGTTCACACAGATAGCAACAAAACAAATAATCTGCCAGAGTTATTACAACAATCCCAACAGCCTTGTACTGATGAGCCAGCAGACTCGGAAAAATCACACATAGTTCCAAACACTTTGCCGTTGCTGGTTCAGAATTTATTTGTAGAGCAGCAGGAGAAGGCAACTGCTCAACCTCCAGATTTACTTTCGCATTCACCCGTAGTCCACTACAATATGGAAATCCAAGAATCTTCTGAAAATAAGTCAGAACGAAAACAGCCGGATTTTTTGCACTTTTTACACTCGGACAATGCAGTTACTTGTCTTGTACAAGAAAATAAGCCCGAGGAGCGTAGTGTGGGTGTTGGAGGAGTGCCTCTTGAACAACCTCTCATTCACCACAAGAATTTCAATGAGATTTCGTCATCTGCTGCAACTGCTGCTCCTTTTACTTTATCATCAGCATCATCATCGCCATCAGGTCCCCAACAGTTTACAACACACACTCAATTAACATCTTCACTTGAGTCTGACACACTATGTCATAACGACCAAGTTGATTGTGACCAAGAAGTTAATCAAAATCATCAACAATATGACACTGAGCCTCTCCTCTTCCCATCCGCCACCACACAACCATACGAGCCCTACAGGCGAGAACGCAGTAATAGTGAAAGTGAATTTGAATCTGTGGAATCATCCATAGAAGAAGAGGATAGTCAAAGTCAGAGTGTAACTTCAATTCTGCTGAATGCAGATGGAAATGAAGTATTTGGTGATATGGATATGGACACGGAGAGTATTCCTAGCAATAGTACATCTGTAGATTGTACACAAGGAGGACTACCACCACCATCAGAACCAGACACAGAAGACACTACGCAACAGCACACTCAAACACATGAGGATATTAATACAACAACTACATCTGAGAGTTGTAGCAATCATATTGGTGCTGTTGTAAATGTTAACACTAATAATGCTAATGTGAAAAGTGGGCCAATGTCAACCTTGGGATGTGGTTCTGTTGTTGGTGCAAGGAGCAGCAGTAGTAGTAGTAGTAGTGGTAATAGTAGTGATGTTGATAACAGCAACGAGAGTGAGAATATCAAAGATGATGGTCATACAACAAACCCCAACAGCAATAATTCAATAGGACGACAACAACAACCACCACCACTTCTGCCACGTAGGAATATGAAAATCCTACTACAGCAACATCATGAACTGACTGGGCAGCAGCAAGACGAAGTATGTAATAATAATTCTGTGCCACCACCACCACCATTCTCATCTCCACCACTGCCACAGCGACGGCCAATGGAAACGACTTCGCATTTATTATCAATGGTAGTGGACGATAGCTCGACAAGTGAATTACCAAGCTTATCACCATCAGCATCGACAATATCAACAACACAGTGCAAAGCAGAGTCAGAGTCAATGCTGGCTGTTGTGGAAAACGGCGAGCAGCAGCCTTCAAGATCAGTTACGTTAGACGCGTCGTCATGTGCGGATGTTCATCATCATCATCATCATCCTGTTAGTGCTGGTGCGGAGATACAGCAAGAATCTACTACTTCTACGAGCAATAGCAAAACCACTACAGAGGCAGTTCATGCAGGAGATACAAGGAGCATTGAGTTGAACAGTAGTCAGTCCGATTCGGAGCTAAGTGGTAAGAGGAGCACAGCTAGGGCTGCTCTTACTTCTTTTTCTGCTGCTACTACTACTGCTACTTCGGTACAGCAAGCACAACCATCAGCTTCTTGTTCAAGTGTACACGACGAGTCTATTTCGGGATTTTCTAATTTTGGAAACGGTGGAGATTGTGTGTCTCCTTCCTCTTGCCATAGTAGTTATACTGTTAACAGTGGTAGTAGTGTTTGCAGTGAATCCGACTCAGTGCAGGGCGGAGGAAAAGTAGACGGATTTTATGTTCAAGTCACTAGGGCTAATAACGGCAACCTAGACCTAAAATCGGAAGCGTTGCCTGTTGCGGCAGAGACTTGCTTAGATTTTCCCGATACAAATCAACATCTGCTGGATGTGGAAGATATTCATTGTGGCAGTGGAATCGTTTTAACGTGCTCAGATAATTCCAGTGTTCCCTTGGGTGCATTTGGTGTTACAACAGACAAAGACCGTGTAAATTCAGAACAAGAGCGTGAAAACTGCGCTCATCCTGATGTCGTTGTTGATGTGAAAAATCACAAGGAGGTTGAGGAGGAGCAACAAGATCATTACTTACAGCCTGGTGACAGTGACAAAGCTCGTTGTGAACGAGTTAAAGATAATATGGAGATTGGACATCGGAGAAGTACAAGTCCCGCTTCGACTAATAATATGAACTTGTCGACATCGGGAACAACAGGGAACAGCACTATTCCAGTTCCTTTGAAGACGTACGGAGCTAGAAATGAAGTCGAAGTATTTCTCGTTAGTTCTCGAGAAACTAGTCCTAGCTTGAATCCAAGTTTGCGACTCCCTTCTATTCCTCAGTATGATGCTGCAGACCAGGAAGAGGGTAAAGAGCCTCCAGCTAAAGTGAGCAAGTCTCGAGTACATTTTTCCCCGGTAGTTTCAGAGATCAGCTGGAGAGAAAGTTATATCGACCAAAGTTCTGACTTTTCCGGGTCGTCGGAGGATCTTTTAACTAAGCTGGAGGCATTCGAAGCTGATTTGCATAATAATGGTTCAATTGGTGCTGGTGGTAGTGGTGGAACGAGTTATGGTGGTGGTAGCGATGACGAGCAAGTGACAACATGCCTCACCAACTATAATTCCTTATCGGATAAAGAACCTGTTATTACATCAGGACTGCAGCAAGTGCCACAAGCTCCTGTTGTTATTCACAAAGTTCAAATGACATCATCCTTGTTGCATGGTGGAGAAGATGAAGATGATGGTAATCGTCAAAATGAGATTGACGATGCGAATACTAATGTGTTGCTGCCTATTCATATCGACCAAGAGGAAGATGATGATGGGAGAAGACCTTTGATGTTAACTCAACCTGAAGAACCCACTACTGAAATCATTGAATTTAGAAAATTGAATGGAAACATCACATCAATAAACAACGTACCAGCAGGTGATATGAATATTGCAGAAGACCCTTCTCCCGTGCCGGAGATGATTTATGAAGATGTAAATGTTGAAATAGAACCCGTTGTGTTGAGTCCTCCGTCGACTCTCTCAATGGTTCCAGATTTGCTGACTCAGTGTGAAAACGCTAATAATTCACAAACACACATTGATATTCGAATCGAAGAAAATCCAATTCAAAGTCAACCGACAAGGCAAATTTTGCCGAAAATGTTTGCAGAGAAAGGCAGTGAAGGGAAAAACAATTCTTTAACTTCGCTTACTTCGTCTTCGTCGTCAAAGCAGAAGAAAGCGTCTAAGGGATTTAGTATTCAAGGCTTAGGCCCATCCGCAAAGAAAAGCGCAGACAAAGAGAAAGAAAAAGAGAAAATCAAGGAGAAAGAAAGAATTAAAGAGAAAGAAAAGGCGAAGGAGAAGGAAAAAGAGAAACTAAAAGAAAAGGAAAGTGAAGCTGCGAAAGAAAACAGTGGCGGGAAGACGAAAGTTGGCTTTTTTGAGAGACTTTCTAAGATTCGTTTGAGCGGAGGTAGTAAAAGCAAAAATAAGCAGAAAATACACCCGAAAAGTGATAATGAGCCGCAATCAATTCAAGACAGTCAATCGAGTGTGAAACCTCCGTTGAAAATCAAATCGTCAAATAACGCTGTAAATGGCAATGGAGCTGATGTGAGTAAAGAGAATAACAAATTGACTAGTCCTCCTCCAGCTTCGTCCAAGACTAAGTCACCGATCCTGAAGAAAGCTCCGGCAAATAGTCCAACTCCTATCATACCATCTTACAACAGTTCCGATATGGGTGGACTGGATGAACCTGGTCAACCTCCAACAGAGGCTTTTGACAACATTCTTGAAGAAATAGCAGGGCTCAAAACAATCAAAATGAGACAAGACAAGAAAAACAATCAAAAAGGCTCCTTGTCGCCACGAACGCAGTCACAATCACCCACGCAGCATCAAACACGCAGTTTCGCAGAAAGAAAACAATTTTATTCACAAACTGAAACAGAATGCCCTTCACCCAAAGCCTCCAATGGTCACGGACGAAGTCTCTCTGACTTGGATACTAAGCTGAGCCATTTCAAAGAAGAGACTTCCCGGAATCTAGATCAAATTTCAAAGTCTCATCCTGACTTAGAGGTGATCGAGGATGCCGTAAAACAACATTCGGTTTCAGCGTCCCCAGAGCCTCAAATTTCCTATCCGGTGGAACAACAAACAATTTCATCCGGGAATACAACTGTGAGTAAGTCATCTCCGAAAAAATCCGAGGCTGGACAAAAGAATGAACGAGAGTGGTACAAACTCCTTAAATCAGCCGCTGAAAAGTATTATTACCGTGGAAGCTCTTCGTCGTCTACAGGGGATCTGAACAAAAGCAGGAATTTCAAGACTGGCATTGTGGAGACCGATTTAGATACTGGTGAGTAAAAGATATTATTACGTCTCTTCCTTTATTCTTCTACGTACACACTTTATTTCACTTACATCATGTCATATAATACAGATATAATATAGCAATATACCCGGGTGGGTATTATTAGTATTTTCAGGGTATTCTTTTATTATACATTACTCACACCATATTACAAAATGTACATAGAGAATAACATAACAATTCAGGAGCGTTTGTTATGTCATTTCCCATTTGTCGAACAAAAACTCGCCGCAGACTACCAAACCAACCGCGGTTATGTTTTTCTTGTGTTGTACGAGTGTAGGAGTATTACTCGTATTACTTCTTCGTGAACTTCCACCAAGATATTGAGCTGAGTGAGCCTGATGGGATGTTATGTGATTTTCTCTTTTTCTCCGCTTGCTTCTTCCACCAACGATCTTGCTTTCGCTAACAGCAGAAGCAGCAGCAGTTCCTTTCAATGTTCGCTGTTACAAAGATCGTTTTTATGTTTTATTGCTCTTCTCTATTATGGTTTCTTTTTTACAAACACACATAACATCCAGAGATGTAACGACATTGTAGCAGAATGCAATACGTCTATATCTATCTATTAGCTCTTTAGATGCCATGATCTTGCTTTCTTTGTTCAACGAAAAGGATTTAGAAGTCTTCTTTCGTCGACTGCTTTTGATTTGATCTGGAAAACCTAGCTAGTGGCGCGTGGTGAAAAAAGCTGCAGAAAAAAGAGAGGCATTCCTCGAGTTCCTTTCCTGTATTCCATCCGACTCTCGACTCAAATGAATTTTGTCGTTTTAAGAATTTAAGAGTGCTTTAGAATGGCAATTTCCTGTTTTCCTACTACCCAACTGACTTTTACTACACATTGTTACATGTAGAATTGAGTTGGAAATTGGGGGTGTGCACATACATTCGACATTGGACATCTACCACTCTACAACAGATCCTAATATGGTCATGAAATCACATCCCATTTCTACAACTACTTCTATAACTCACAAAATCCTAAGCTTTTTCATATGTGACTGACAATAAGCTAAGTACTAGGGATTGTACACGGATTATTCTCCAGAGCTATGTGATGGCATGTGATAATCTACTACTATAAATACTACCATTACCTCTATATTTATATAAATCTCTGAGTAGTATGACTGACTTGCCTCGAATTCAAACTTCTCTCATATAGTATCTTTACTTCAAAGAGATTCACCACCACCAGCAGCAGCAGCACGTAATATGTATTTACTTTGAGCCATTGTAAGTACCACATTGAAATAGAATGAGCCAGCGAGATTATTGTTACTGCAGACACATCTATATAACTTTAACAATGTAGAATATTATTACTTGCGCTGCTCCTGCATGTAAGTAAATGCAGGTTTGCTTATAATATCTGTATTCTGTACCTATAGCTTTTATGTGTGTATAGTAGTTATACACATACAGTCTAAATCACTCTATTGTCAATCTTGTGCACAATTGCACAATGACAGAGTAGAAGAGACTAGATGAATGTTTTTGTGTTGCATTGTTCGTCTTTCATCTCATTGTTCACTTCCAATTGGCTTGTGTGGAACTTTAAATGTTTAAATCTGTAGATGTACGTTTTATAAATGAATAGATTGACCATGGCAGATTTGTAAGTGTGAGTATTAGTATTAGCACTATAGCTATAGTATAAATAATAATATTGCATGGGTAGTAGCAGTAAGAGTCGTAAAATGCACTTGTGTGTATTACTTTTTGCTTCTTTGTATTTTGTACCTCTCTAATATTCATTCATTCTAGACAACTTTTCATTGTCAGAGCCAATTGCTACATGTCCAACACGATTTTAGCTGCCTTAGTGCACTGCTATTGTACTGAGGTGAATTATATTGACTTTGAATTTTAGCTTCCTCACTCTTTTTGGTTGGGTTTTGTTTTGATTGTATATATATATAGAGAATCTCTCTCGCCCACTTCAGTCAGTCGACGAGCCCAGTGGTCTTTTGCTAATGTTTGTTTGTGTTAGCGTGTTTTGTAAGGGAATTGACTTGACTTGATTTGTTATAGAGGTACTAGACTTGTCTTGTACTATTTTACAGGCACACACGCGGCTAACTGTACATGTACTAAAATTAAAGTCGTTGTCTCTTCTTGTATACATTTCCTTTGCTTCTCTTTCTCTCTCTCTCTAAGTAAGTGGAAAAATATATACATTGCCTGCCATAATGGCATACCATCACATACATTTAAACTGACATGACACATGGATGGTAGTGATACATGCGGGAGTGTGTGTAATGGACTCTGTTTTATTTCTTTAGACATTGTGGTTTGATTCAAGAGTACATTTTGGTCTTTAAATAGTCAAGAGCTAGCAAATATAAAGCAGACTTTAATGAAGACAGGCAAAGCGACATAACAGACAGAGTTGACTAAGTAAAGTAATAACTAAAAGCTGAAAGTAAGTATAGTGTGTAGGGAGACGACCACGGAACTAAACAGAGTTGAAGCCATAAATATAGAGCCAATCAAAATACATTCTCTGTACTTTCAAACTTTCAACCCTACGCCGACCCTGAGTAATGAGTGAACATCTTTTTACAGTGCATATTTCGTAGGCTGTTTAGTTGTCTGATGAATGAAAAGCTAAATACTACGAATAATTTATTATGTGATTGTGATGATACCATCTTGTATGTCACCACCGTCTTGTTTTTCATCGTCTGCTGCAATAGTCGATGATATCAATACTTGGCATCTGGCAAAATCATTGATACAGCAAAAATGCAAAATTAAAATATGTATGTTAATTCTCATACAGATAGCACGTGTAGAAAAATGCAAAACATATTTTTGTATTCATGTTCACATATATTAATTTTCTGTAAACAGAGTTTGTAAATCCTAGACAAGTTATTTGGTAATAATAATACACTCTATTAGCAATCCTCCAGCACCTAATTAATAATTAAACGAGTATCATGAATCTTAGTATGTGTAAATTGCTTTGTCTACTACTGTCATTTCAACACGTAAGTTACCTACTCAGGCATTGGTAAATATATAAACGTGAAAACATTCTTGAGTGCATGTAGTATAAATACAAAATGGCAATAAATCACAAAGTAAAACAATCATCTCATTTAAGCCAACAACGTGGATGCGTTGGTTCCTTGCTACGAATAAGGAACTCTCGCCTCGTCTCTCTCTCTACAGACATCTCATAAACAAGGGCGGTTGCAATTAGCGTAAAGGAATGTATGAATCAGTATATTACATGTTTGGCCTATGACACATGTTTGTCTTCCGAGTGAATAGTTGGTTGCGGAACTTATTCAATAATCAAAGGGTGGCTGGGCAATTGGCATTGCTTCGTTTGCCCTTCCATTGAACTAAAAGAGATGATCTGAAATTCTGTGGGTTCTATGGTGCTGCTTGTTCAGCTTGATTTAGATTGAAATTGTTACACAAGAATGAATGTAATATTCATAATGGCAATCGAGAGTCATTCGTCGTCGGTATCCTATCATCAAAAGAGATAATATCAGTAACACATAATAGTATTTATATTTTAGGTATTTATACATTTACAGAGTGTGTCTGCCGAAGTTGCTGATACAACATTAACAATTGGATTTCGGGGTATGAAGAGTATTTGAATAATTATCTTGTAGTACTTGTGTGAGTTTGTAGGGTTGTTGTAGACTACTGGCAGATAAGAAATTTAAATGGAATTGGCATTGGAGTACAAGTATCATTCTGTCTGACTACTGCACGTGGATAAGTTGATACAACTCTACACACCATTAACTAACTCAACTGTAGATCCTCGTCTAGATTTTCAATACACATAAATAAATACAACGATGATACTATAGTAGTACAAATTCAATCTGTGTATGAACAGAACAGATACATGTTACTGATGCCAAGCAATTCCAGTTCTCCCAACCATGATACATATTATAGAAAGATATTATATGGCTCATATTATATGACATTATTGCTATAGAGGAATTCGTACAATGAAGGCTGTCAGTATAGTTGCGAGATAGAATAGAAAGATTGCTTAGTTAGTTCTGGGAATGATGAATGGGAAATGTGACGAGGATTTGTTTTTGTATGTTTTAGACTGTTTCAGTCTTCGTGTAGTGTGTATTAGACATGTATAAAGCAAACTGCCAGTTTTAGAGAGGAGCAGCAGCGGTACCATTTTTATTTCGTTTGTGTTTGTGTACCACCATGGAATATTAACAGTAATGTGTTTTCTGTGTAATGTAATGCAAGGAAAGGAGTGTGTATTTATGCGAAACTGTGTATGAAATATGCGTAGAGATTGTTTAAGAGATAGTAGGTACCCGTAGTAATCCGTACTAGATGTAAATAATATCCTTATAGAGATATGTTATTATTATCCAGCATCTCTCGCTGCGTAAAAGCTTTTCATTGTACAACGTTGCGACGAGAGTTCTGTGTAATACCTACAAAGAGTTATGTACTACAAAATCGGATGCTGTGTGCTAGTTAAGTCGCTACATGTATCGGATCGAGGCAAATTGTGAAAGCAACTTGTAGTGATGCAATGAAAAGTAAAACATACTTAATTTAAACTAAAGCAAAACACGTCTAGTATATATGCGACATGTACATGTTATGTTTTTCCTACGTTGCTATTTTAATTAGTTCATGAAACGAGGAAGCCCCTGAACATACTAAGCACATTCTAAATTCTATCTGCAAACCATGTCACAGGAATTACGCAACAAAACCGATGCACCAAGCAACCAACTCAGATGAATTGAAATGGAATTGAAGGCAGAGCGAATATTTAGGATGTAAATTGTGGTCTGTGGCTGGTGGGGGAGCATTTTCTATTTCTATATACTGTGCTTTTGATGTGGTTATAGCTGAACGCATGTTTATGTCAGAGCATGATTCTAAATGGTGAATATTGAATGTGTCCTCTTCATGACTAACAATTAAGTCCTCCCTTTAATATTTTATTTATTTCTGTCTGTGTGTGCGTTTCTAAACTTTGTTAAGTCAAGTTAACTACGAACCTTTTATGTAATGTATTTACTGTGTGTGAGTCGAAAGTTTTCGTGTGTGTTTTTGATTTGAGTTATGTAAATGATGCTATATATAGGTTCGAGTTGTAGGTGAGTAGCACTTGCTAAGCGAGACTTTGGCTTTTGTTTTACACTTGAAGCAGTATATGGCGTGTATTGACTACGTGTGTTGAATGCATGCGTTTATATAGGAAGAGGTGGAGGTAATAATAGGAATCGGGAAGAAATGAGTTCGTGAATCTGTTTGTGTGCGTTATGTCGCTGTGTGTTGTGCGCTTTGAGTGAATGATGGCTTGCGTGATGCTGGTCTTAGACAGGACTTGTTTTACGCATGAGACTTACAGTAGATGCGTATTGTTTTTGTTAGGGAGTGCAAAATGTGTCTTGAGGAGTCTCCTTTAGTAGCTTTAGGTTGCCTCTGCCGATATATAAAAGAATATGTATAAGGAATGAAATGGTTTTAATTTTTCATTGAATTCTGAATTGAATTTGAAATGGCATTGCATGCTGCTGGTGCTGACTGATGTGTAGATGTGTAGTTTGTGAGTAACGTTTTGTTTTGACTACCTACTGTAAAAGACTTGCCTGTGTGGAGCTCTATCATCGTTTTTTATGAGCTTGAGAGTTCATTGCGTTTATCTTAGGAAAAGGGTGATTTTCCCTAGACATATATAGTGAAATACAATTGAGGGTTTTAAATGTACTATAGAGGAAGAGGAAAATGGGTAATTTGAGGAAGTGTAGTTGATTTGAAGTTCTTGGAGATAATCTAAGTAAGTATAATTGAATACTAAATTAGATTCTAAAAGAACTCTTAGGCTAGGTAGGATTGGATTACTTATAAGGTGGGGAGATTGGAAGAGAAGTTTCATTACTTTTTTATTGTCTTGATATTAACGGAATGATATGATGACAGTTTAATTTCGAGAGGGTGAGTGAAACAAATAGCCGTTTTAATATTAGTGGTATACGTGTTTTTTCTTCAGTGCCTATGTGAGTATGATTAATGGATGGCAAGATGGCATTGTAAAGAATGGTCAAAAATGGGTGGACAGAGAGTGGACACCATTTTCAGACAAATGTCTTTTTTAAATATCCAAACACACATGACACATTAGACATTCATTGATGTGTTTTTGGAACTTAATGAAATTAAAAGCATGACGACGCATGTTATACGAAAGTAATGAAAATTCATTGAATAAGATTCAGGTTTGTTAGATACATTATTGTAATTGTTGGTGTAATAGCATATCCACTTTGGGGGTAGTTTCTTGAGCATTTTAATGTTAAGATGCTCAAGAAACTACCTTACCTACTACCTATTATGTGTTAACTGTTCAGTTAACACATAATAGGTAGTAGGTAAGGTAGTCACTAGTCACTTAAAAGTCAAAACCTCCAAACTACCTATCTATTTACTGAAAAAAAGTTAATTCTACCACCATTGCATCCTCAGTTAGCTTAAAATGAGAAAAATTTGATATTGCTTAATTGTGTTGGTTGATTGATTGTAGTACCATAACTTGTTTCTTCATTAAATTGTAAATTCACCATCAAGTAGTCATTGTAGGTGGATGTTAAGATTGTGTGTTATGTGATATAGTTTTTGCATTTAATGAAACTCTGATGTGAAGATGCAAGAAATTCGAATGTGTAAGCTATATATAGTTCATGCATACAACAAGCTTAGGCATTAGGCGTTAGGCAGCGTAATTTACTTATCTCTTCAAAACTGTCAGCGTAGTACGGTGTTCGGCTGGGAAATAAAAAACGTGGCCGAAAAAGTAAAACTTTTTTATGCATGTATTTACGTGGGTTGGAATCTCCATATTGCTCATTTAGGAAGTATTTTAGAAGTTTCTTCGTCTGAATGTCATGCTGTTATTGTAAAAGTGAAAAACTTGTAAGGAGGAGCAGAAGAAGAGAGACAAGCTTTGCCAATTAAATGCATGCGTACATAACATACTTGACTGAATTTTAACTTGCACTACACCGCCAAGTATACGTATGCATTATAGTCAGTGTCAAGACAAAAAGACGGCTCGAGAGCATTATGGAGTATGAAAACACACGAAAGGCCGGGCCAGTTGCTGAACTCGTCTGAAACTCATGCTAGAAACTCTATAAAATGTGGAGAATTTGTTGGGAATGTCGGTCTGAGTGTCAGGGTCTGAGTAATTGTTATCGTTATCGTTTCCGGATCCGTGGATGAGCTCTTTAAAGAGAAATGCTTTTTTTCGTGCCGAGTAAGGCAGTTGTGTCTGTGTCATATAAAATTTAAAAGCTCTGTATATTCCTAAGTGTTAGATGTAGTACTAGACTGGAGAGACAAAGAATGATTATATTCCAGCTTGTCTCTCCAGAATAGCCAGGTAGTTCTGTACATTGTGATAACGTGTACATATATACTAGAAAGAATTCCAAAAAAGATTCTCCTATAACAATATTGCTCTTTATAAATCTATAGAAACTGCTAACATACATTGCCCAGCGATAGCAGTGCATTAGGCGAAAGTATAATAGATATTTACGATATGAAAGCTCGCAGGGCTTCATACTAAGTATTGTCTTTATTGCTGTAAATATGGATACGGGACTTATTAGATAAGTGGTGAAAGTATTTAGGTTCCTCATTCCTTAGAATTTGACTCTTGCATTATTGGTACTATATATTGGTTGTAATAGTTGGTAATAAGATTTCTAATAATGCACTGACATGGAGTCAAACGAAAGGTGGACCACTACTATAGTAATATGTTTTATAAGTTTAGGAAAGAAAGATAAAATGTTTTCCACGTCTATTCTTGACTTGGTTCTATATTTTGTAAGGCCCGACATGCACTTTACTTGAATGACTGAGCTGGAATGATGATACCATGAAATGATGAAACTATATAGATATAGATACCCCTGATTATAGCTATAAAAAGTTTTTCGACATTTACAAGGTGAGTCTATTGAAGAAGAAGACTTTAACTAGACATCTATATCTGTAAAATACATATAAGTCTTATAAGAATACTCAGTGAAGGAAAGCGTTGATGAGAAGTTTGGAGTTTCTTCCTTTTACATCACTTGACTGAAGTGTGACACATATTGGAATGTACATACGCAATGCACACATCTAATAATAAGAGTAATTCTGAGTACACATATACAGAAATATCGAAGTGACATTACTATTATTAGACTTCCAATGAGATTTCACGTCCTATCTACCTGAAAACTCATTTGATCATGAATTGATTGACTTTGCTCTAGTTTTGGTCTACTTAATCTAGTTCATATGTTGGGATGTCGTCTGTTCTCTTTAGTCGTAATACGGTTGAAGTAATAACAGTTTTTTTTGCTAGGCAGTTTTCATAGCGCCAGTCAATTCATTTCTACCAGCTCAGTTTCTTCGATTAGTGTAAGGGGAGCAAAGACGCAAAAAGACTTTGACTATGTAAGACGAAAACCTAAAGTATTTTTTCTCATTTTTCTTTCAAAGGAGCAAGTCGGGAAATGCTAGATGAAGAAATACTGGAGCTGGAAAAAGTGCCTTCATATACAAGTTCGACTCCGTCAATTTCCACAGCTGGAGTTCCGACGTCTGGAGTCATCCCTGTTTCTGTTTCTTCATCCACAGCTCCTGTCGTAGCTTCTCCAGGCACGGCTGCAAAAGCGAGAAGTTTGACAAATCTGTCAAGCGGACACCCATTATCGGTGCCTTCCTCCCATTCCCACCACCACCATCAGAACGGCGAACTCCAAGGGGACCTCAGCGACAGCGACGAACGAGCCAAATCCTTGGAATTTCTTCTAGATGAGAATCACAAGAGCTCCTCTGTTGTAAGTCTATCTTCACTCCATTTTTCATTATGACTTTTTACTATTTACACAAAGTCTTTATACATCAAACCAGCCATGCCGAAAACGGAATCATAAAAAATTCCTATAGAAGAGAAACTGCGAATGTCTAATTGTAAAACATTGAAAGTGTATTACCACTACAGTTAGTTACTAAATATATCGTATTATTAAAACCACGCACAGAGTCTTGTTCCTCAGGCAGTACCTACAGTATTCATGAATGTAGATGTACTACATAGATATACATACATAGTTATGTTATGACATTATGCACACAGGCTGCATGTGGCTGTGGTACAAGATGGAATAAAGACACATGCACACAGCTTCTGCCACAAATTGCAAAAACATGAAAGAAAAGAATACCGTGACACTGTAAATGTTAAGTAGGAAAAAATTCGAACGACAGACTTTTCTTAGACTTTATGCCGGAGCACGAGTTATCTCACCGAGGGATTCGGTCTCTCTATGTGTATAAAGAAAGAATATCGTACATTTTTGTGACTCCCTGTTGATTTAGTCGATCTACTTACGAATATACTTATAGCTTGCTATAATATTATAACCTGGAGGTATTTTTGGTAGTTAGACATCTGAAAATCCTTTAACGGAGACATTGAATACTAGTTACATTACAGTTATCGTTAACTTTAGTATGTGGGGTCCTGCCCGTGGGTTACGAAATGATATTTTATGATAATGCGAATTTGAGTTACAGTAGCTACTAATAGCAAAGAAATACTAATATCAATCTAAACCAAAAACACACGCACTTCGGGAGTTACCTATGTTCAGTTTTACTTGCAGAGGATATAATATAAGTAATATAACTCTCGAGGTATAAGTTTCCTGTTGTTAAATTTTATTTTTTATGCAGCAGCAGCGGTAGCGGTGTATTTTCTGTAAGAGAATGTACAAGGATCACTTTAAGTTTATACGAAAAGGGCAGGACAACTTTAATAATTCTTTTTTGTCTCAAGTTTACTTTCTGTTTCTGCTGTCTGTGTGAGGTTTGGTTGCATCGTTTGAGATTGTGGGTAGAATTTAATACGCAGTTTAAGGACAAGGTTATGTACTTGCATTCTTTTGTGGTAACGTAATCACTGCTTCAATAATGATATTGATGTCATGATGTACCGAGTGCAGCATTACAAAAGTGGAATTTTAAATTGCTCTGTAATACAATAGCAGATTTTACCTTTCGTGTATGTGTATAGCTACCACGGACTAATAGTGAAACTTAAATCTTTTAATATGAATAAGAAAGACATTATTTTTGTAATGTATACGGCAGGGGTGATGATATGTAAAGAAAAAAATAATGTCGGTGATTTTCTTTGGAGGTTACGACTTTATGACTAACGTGTGTGCAAAAGAGATTTTATTTATTAAGCACAGTCATACTACTATGGTATTCTTAACAGAATGGGAGTAAAAGCTCAACTATAAAATTCAGGAGCAACTGAGAAGCAGAGTCGTATTAAATTTATTTTATTTTATGAGAGGGGAGTACATTAGAAATCCCAGAAGATCTACTACATTAAGAGATACTAAGTGCGTATTTCCATTTTGAGTGCTAAAAGCTAGTGTGTCGGTGCTGATTTACTGAGGTCGTTTGTCTTGTCTTGAATCTGCTTTAGTATATTAACTGTTGAAATGACTGTGAGCAGATTGTCTGTTAGGTATGTCAAAAGAAACAACTAAACAGTGGCAGATTTACGTAGCAGCTTAGTTCTGGAGTGCCGAGTGGAGGCAAATTGATACTGCGGTACAAAACAACTGTTGTCTTCTGTGTGCATTGACTGCAGTAAGACATGAACAGACTGTGAATCTAATTCTGAGTTAGACCTCAAGATTTTTTATCTTGTAAGCGAAACTGAAACTTTAGTGCATTTAAGGAAATTGAGAAATAAAACAAAACCTCTGAAAACAAAGTAGGATCGACTTCTGTCTGTTGATACTCAGGGAAAGAAAAATGGTTGAGTATCTTGTATCACATGAAATAATAATTATTGCACTATAGTCTCACAAAAATATTTTATAGAGGGAAATGAATATATGTATAGAGATATCTTGAGAAGATTGTTGGGCTTGTGTCTGTGTGTACAACTTCATATTATTATTGACGGCTAGCTTCCGCTGTCTATCTTGACATGGGAAAATATGAAACAAGATCTGTTCTCTCGGAGATATTTTTTACGATGTACGACGATGAGACGTCTTCGGAAATGAGAGAGATGTGGAAAAGTGGAAACGTGCACACTTGATAATAACTTTGTGGTTGTCTGCTCTTCTGCTACTGCATGCTCTCAGCTCACACGAGGATATTTTTGAAGTGTGTGTGTGTATAGTGTACGACTTGAATGGAATGGAATGAGACGAGAAGAGTGATTATCGTTAGAGAGTTATGAGGTGAAATTAAATAAGATCTTGTGACTTCTTTCTCACATGTTCTCTTCTAAACTCTCTGAAGAAACGTATTTCTTCTGCCCAAACTCAAAGAAAGCACTAAAACAGAAAACAAGACGAAAGGCTCCTATTGGATTACATTTATAGTAGTAAAGACCTCGAGGAGTCGAGCAAACTTGAGATCTTGACTTGAATACAAATAAAGCTTGTATATTGCTAATGGTTGATATACACCACGACATACAGACACGGAGCAATATCTTTCTTCGTTCATATAATACTTTATATTATCCATACATTGCGCGTACATTAGATTTAGACGTTAACTTCAAGTTAAACGAGGAATGTGAAAAACATGAATTCCATTTACTCCTCTAACTTACTTAAGTGTAGGTGTGTGCATATCAGTTAAAAATATATTTAGCAAGCGGCTGGATGGATGGATAGACGAGATACTGAAGAACAGTAGAGCCTTTCCCTGGTATGAATACCTCTGTGTGCATTTCAGATTTCACCAAGCTAAGAAATCAACCAAGTACAGAATAGGAATGAATCTTTAAAACGACAGAAAAGTGTATATATGAGAATCGAGTAGACTACATTCGTATACGCAATCTAGTACATGCAGTAAGTATTAAAACACACAGAAGAACAGCACGGTAGCTTTAGCTTCTTAAGTAATATTAAATACTCGTTGGTATGTAGTGCAGAAGACGCGGAGAAGTTTACTCCGGACTATATAATCTTAGTTTTCTTAGTATGCAGATAGAATACAGATAGGTAGCTGCTGATGTATGTGTACACATATCTGCTGCCTGTACTCCTGTAGATAAAAACTTTTGTACATTCCAGATATTTATTATTTTAACTGTGATTCCTTGACTTGAGTGAAACTCAAAGTCAACTCAAGCCACGTTAAGTCGATCACAGTCACAGCACAGCAGAGTAGTAGAAGACATTCCGTATTAGGATTGTGTATTTTCTTCCCCTTTAAGAAATCAAACAGTGATTTTTATGAAGTGTCACGTTCAGACAGAAACGGATCGTAAAATAAATCAGCACAATTTACGTCGAGTTACCAGCAGAGTCAGCATTATACGCATTGTACATGCAAGGCCTGTCTCAAGTAACGTATTGCCATTTGTTAATGTGCTCGTATAAAGTATCCAGTTAATAAAATTAAAGTAGTCAGTCAGCAAACGTTATAAAAGTCAAAGCAACAGTTTTTAACCTATTTTACCGTTCCAATAATCTAGTATTTTATTATTCTGCAGTACAATATACCTAATACCTACTATTTACAGTTGCAGTTATATTAATGTCTATGTAGTACTGTAGTACCTATACAGATTCTTACTTTGTTTGTACGTATTATTTAGTTTACTATAGAAGGGAGGTGAGACGATTAGCTAATTATTTATGCGTTCGTTTTTGTTTGTGCAGCCGCCGGAAAATAAACTTCGGCAGGAGAGCAGACAGCTTTCCGAACACGAATTACGAATACAAAGATCCCTGCAGAGATTAAATGTCCCAGAATGGTATAAAAAACATGAGGCTGAGACTTTGACAACAACGGCAACAAATACGGGAGCTAATTCTACAGCTCAAGCACAATCCGCTGGAAAACAACCCTTGAAATTGCTGACAAGACGAACTGACTATGGAAGTGCGAGCGGTTTGGCCGGTGGCTGGGCTGGTTTGTCTGCATACAAGACACCTTCTCTCTCAAGTCTTCACAGTAGCAATGGTGGCCGCTATTCTGGTAAGTTTATTGTCGACTTTAACATTTTTACTAGCTTTGTTGTTCATCCCACACAGACAAATATTATTTGCGTCTACTATATGAATGTATGACTGCATCCGTGTTGTAAATTGTAATGAACTTTGTTTTCTTCGCATAAGTATTAGTCGTTAAAGCAGTTTTACTTATTTGGACTAGATTTATTTAACTGTTACACTTTACACTCTTACGACAATCATGAATCTATACTCACAAGATATTCTCTTATTGAAGACAAGAACTAATAAGAGTTTGTTATGCAGATAAGAAATATAGGATATACAATTACAGTTTAAGCTGCACTTTCTTTTACGATCAATTAATCTCGCCTTGCACTTTTAATGCATAGCAAGTTAAAGAAATTCACACACGTGTGTGCTTATATTCGAAAAGTATTATTTGTTTACACCTCATAAAGATTTCTTCATAAGGTTTTGTTCTGGATGCAAAATGTATAAGTACTACAACATTATTGCTTCTTATGAACAGTAATATGGATATGATGATGTACTTTTAGTGTTGAATAATATATAAAAGATTCTTTCCTTTACTATTACCTGAATGCATCTTGCTATAGTGAAGTGATAGAAAATCTATCCTGTATAGGTATATGGTATACGTGTTTCTTGGCTCACTTTCTTAAGGGTTTTGTTTAACTATGTTGATACTAGGTAATAATCTACTTGGCTGAATTTTATGTTTACTCCTACGAATCCATATTATACACAACAATAGTTTTTTTCCATATTAAGGACACGAAACTTCTTGCCAACATTTACAGCACGAAGATCCTACACGTGATTTAATACTTAACTACACGTAGGTTATAACTTATTACTTACTTACCTCATCTCTTCTGTGTGAGGATACACAGAGTTAGTTGGAAGGAAGTGAGATGAGGTCATTCCTTTCATGACGCTCCTTCTGTCAGTGTGTTGAGTCAGTTGAGTGCATCACTTTCCTGACGTTTACAGCGCAATGTAAACTTGGGATTAAAGCAGTTTGTTCCCCAGCAGCGTGTAGAAATTTTGTGCATTTTTATTTCGTCCACACATTACCAACTCATCCGGGAAGACATTAGGGTGTGAACGGGTAATTATCAATTTTCATGTGTTTTTTCGTTCTTTTTGTGAAGAAAGACTACACAGAGTTTCACAACTGTTAGTTTTGGGGCAAACCTTTTATCGCTATCTTTAACACTATCCGGTCTCAATTTTCATATTTGACGTTCTCATTTATTTTTACTTCATTTGCTATTCCAAATTGCTAAGTATGTGGGGTGCTATCAGTCTTACATTATGTTCTTTTGGGGAATAACCTCCATAAATAATTAGTGAATTAATTTAGCTGCTCCGTCCTTATCATCATTAGGCAAACGCTAGCGGCTTGTACAGAACACAATCGCAAAATTATCTCCACGCAAAGGAAATTTGGAAATTATGTCCTTATATGAATACACATGAGTTATCTTTGCATGTGTATGTATTTATAAAGTTTAGTGAAGTTAAAAATCGTAGCCAAAATTGGTGGTTATGTTACGCCTACAGCCTACATACAAAGTTAGTGTTTGTAAATGGTGTCTCTCAATTTCTCCTGCTATATATCCGTGCAGTACGTGTTTGTATTTGTATATGTAGGTACTTGGGAGATAGAGATATGCATTTTTAATTAGTGTGTACATATATATATACATAGAATGTTGGGTTAATTAATTAAATAAAGTGTAAAAAAGGCTGTGTCTTGACCTGAAGGTTAATTATATCATGGGCACTAATTATTTTGATCGTAATTGATTACGGGAAATTATGCTCTGCACCATATTACATTTATTCTGAGCAATGTACTGCGTAAATACGTATGATAATATGCTTTGAAGTTTGACATTGTATTTAAATTGAATGCATTCTATTGTAATCCCACTCCCAGGGTCACTAAATCGCTCGAATTTTGTACGAGGAAGGCCAGTCACGATGAGTGCCACTCGTTCTTCCAGAGAGTCATTGCTGAGTCCAAGTCCAGCAAGCCAAAGCCCATCTGCATTTGATCGTTGCTCTTTCACGTAAGTCCAGTTGTATTTTTGTATGTAATATTTATAAATATCGATGATGGATTGAATTGTATTACCTAATTATCTTTTGTGTGCACAATCCATATATTTTATCTGGAACACATAAATATGTAGTTAAACAATAAGTGTTTTATCGTACCGCACTTTACGTAAAGTTTACTTAAGTGTTAACTTGCTATTTTTGTAACATAAATGTTTAGATACGGAATGCCGTTTTCTCTCACTCGGTTTGGTCACGGACGATTGAGCAATCATTCAACAAGTATTTCCCCAGCATCAACCCCCGACTCTTCACTTTTGACGACGACAACTACTAATTCATATGTGAAGAAGCCGTACCTCGGATGGCGGTCGCAGGAACGTCTGAACGCAGCAGCAGCGGCGGCTGCATCAACTTCCACCTCGCCATCTACTACAGGGCCCAAATTATCCATTTATCTTCCACCCGCTGAAAGACTTGCAAATGAAATTTTGGCAGCTAGAACAAAAAATTTAGTTTCGAATAAACCGACCGGAACTGATCGACCTCCGTTGCCGAAACCGCCTCCAAGGGCTGAGAAAACTGCTTTAACGACGACAAATATCAATCCCCCTGTTTCTACCCTTCAGACCTTTTCTACCCCTAATAATCCCGCTTCTAGCGAAACCTCACCCCAAACTAACAGTACAACTGTAGCGCCTACTTCCCTAAGAGATGATACTAGAATGAAACGATTAGCCCCAGATGTTCACGACTCTATTCGCGAAGTTACCAAAGCCATTAATCAATTTGTTGAATATGGAGATGAGGAAGAGCCAAAGCCAAAACCACGCCAAAAGTCTGGGAAGAAACCCGCAGTCTGGATGGAGTCTTCTTTTGTTGGAAGAAAACCTCTTTAAAACAATTTAAATCATAAAAATAGAAAACTCGAATGCAAATTATTAGAAACTAAAAGAATTTTGTATACCTTCCTATAAAAATGTATGGCTATTATTATTATTATTATGATTATGATAATGTTGTTGTAGACAAATGTTACAAACATACAGATTTCTCTCGCAAACTCTAAACTGTCTTGATAAAATGCGGAACTAAGTGCATTCTTTATATTTTTATAATTTTAATCTGTTAATGTAGATATTATCGTTTTAACTTCTTATTCTCTTGGCAGATCGAACTGAAATGTCTGTAACTTATTTAGCGGATTATTTCGTGGCTTAGTGATTGTTATAGAGAGCGTTTTTTCTGAAACTTAATATGTAATATCGACATTTTTGTTCGACTTTTATTGTGAATAAACGTTTACTAGATTTCAAAATATGTACTACCTATGTTGTCGTCAATTTCCCTGTCTACTTAGGTATGTGTATATTCTCTAACCGTACTAAATTGAAGGCGAATGTGCTCTTTATTTTAACATTGTACAGAATTATGTGAATCTAATGTTGTTTATTTACCTAGTAATTACATTATTATGAACAATTTTAAGATTATTATTATTGCTAATACAATATCATTAATTAAAATAATATTCACATGCAAATTAGACATAATACTTTGTTATGTTTCCGTTTTTTAGCAATACAATACGTTATACAAATCATGAGTATAAAATCATAACGTGTCAATAATGTAAATACTTGTAAACCATTCAGATTACACGATTACATCTATAAATACATATTACATACCTACATATTATATACATAGATATTTAGAGTATGAAATATTTAATTGTTGAAATGTTTATTAGAATATTTGTTAGTAATAGTCTGACATGCATTTATGTCCTCTCTGTACATATAGATATATATCTGTACTCTGTACTACGTTGAATGGTATGCTTACACATATTAATCATCGCATAATATTACTGATGGAGCTGTCATATCGATAAAAAAATCTCCAGCAAAAATGTTGTTAAAATGATTGTGACAAGAACTTATGTTTTAACCAAATGGGACATGATCATGTTTTGATGTGTGAGTGTGAGAATAAACGTTAACGTTGAAAATATCTTTGTGTGTCATTTAGTACGAATATTTTTGCAGTTTTATATAATTTGCATATACCTTATTATTTGCATACATTATTTACATGCAGTTGCTTTATCTTGTACTACCTGTATCCATTAGAGATACAAAATACAATTACTATGATTGAAAACTTTTGTGATGATACTGAAAAAAATATTTTTCCATATGAACACAACCTTATACATGCAACTGCTGGACCGTAGTTAATTATTAGGAATCAGAATTAGTATGTAAGCAGTAAAACTTTTTGTGACCCAATAAGGTACATGCCATTTAGTTGAGATTGATAGTACCAGTACCCTACCTACGCAATTAATTTATTGTTTAGATTTTAGTTGAATTCGGCCTTAGAGAATTAGCTTTGCATTAAATATGATAAAGAATGTAAACAGACGTCGCAGGAATATCATTGCGTCTACCAGCAGTCGACAATTAAGTTTCGACAGCACGGATGTAACACCGGCACATACTGAGGTAGATGTAGCCGGTGTAAAACTTGAGACAACATTAAACACCTTGCCGAAGGATCCAGATAGGCCGCCGGTAGAAGATGTAGCTGTAAATAAAATCTCAATTTCTCCTGGGAAAAAAATTACAAACTCCTCTGCATCCATAATATCTCATAATGTGGAAGAAAAGAAGGAAAAATCTGGAATAAAACCCCTTATAGTTAAAAAAAGCGAAGAAAATTTTGCACGAGGTACTATCAGCAGTAATTCTAAGCAAAAAGTTCTTGATATTCAGAAACTTAAGAAAAGTGCATTTCCGCCAAAAAAGATGAGCGTTGCAAGCAACAAAAGTTCAATAATTTCGTTAAATGCAAAAAGTACACCAAGTAGAGTCCCCACCCCTCCTTTTTCTATAGAAAGAATTCGAAATGGCTTTCTAAAATCTTCTAGGAAATATTGGAAAGAATTTGATCAGGCTGAATTAGCTTTACTGGAAACTTACACAATTTTAGGACTCGAATCTCCAATAATCACGAAACCGCCTCCAGTGAAAGCTACTACTACTACGTATAATCCAGTCAAACAGCAGAAATCAAGTCCATCTCGCCACAAGGAAGCAAAAGTAATGACAGTTATCGAAAATCTCAATAAATCCGACTTGATTGCTTTAAAAGAAGATGGAAGACCTGTAGACTCCGTTACACGAATAGTATCGAATACTCAATTACCGGCGAAGAAAGTTGTAAGAAACAAAGTGAAAAAAATTACTAATAAAATCGCAGAAACGAAACCTGCTAATCCTGCAGTATCCATTCCTATCAGTAATAAACCATTGAATCCCAAAAATGAAATTACAATGCAAAAATTAAAACAAGTTGTGGAAGATTGGAAAGTCATAGAATCAACAGTTTCCTACCTGAACCAAGTGTACAATGTCAAAGATCAAACAGCAACGAAAAGTTTAGTTAAGGATGGTAATCTTTTGAAATCAAAAGCGTCGTTATTAAATAAGTTGACTTGTAATATGAAGAACGAGCAAGAGCAAAATGCACAGAAAGTTGTGGAAGATATTAAGACTGCGGAATCTGTAAAAGCTATTCAGAATTCATTGGAAAACGGAACTCCCGCAGACAAAACCCTAGGAGATAATAAAGTTTTGGAAGATTTTCCACACATGAAAGTCTCTGAAACTTTGTTGGATAAGTCGCAAGTGAAAGAAACTTTTGTTAACAAAGTAGCAAAATGTTCCCTCAAGGGGTCAACCGGATCCACAGATTTACTCAACATGCAGTCAACAAAAGTTAAGGCAAATGAAGCAGGTGAAAATGCTCCAAACCCTTGTTCCGTCATTGACACAACTATCGTTCAAGAAAATCCGAAAACTTTACGCTGTGTTTATTGTGGGCCTATGAGAAAACCGTTCCAGAAAGATAAGAAGAAATATAAACATCGGAGAAAAAGAGAAAATGGTAAACTAATTGTAACTGCTGCTTCTAAAAAGGATTCTTACAAAACTGGCACAATTAAACCCGTTGATGACGATAAAATTTCAAATGATAAAGATTTTGAAGATACCTCGAATTTAAATTCACCTGTGGCACGAAGAAAGTCTGAAGTGGAAGATTTCCATTTACACTTAACGAATGAGGATTGCAGTTTCCAACCGAGAGCCATAGCCGCAGCAGCCTTTGAGTCGCATTGTATGGTCGTGTTACAGGAGAAAGAAAATCTCTGTTTTGGAGATTTACCATCAAATGACAATAAGAACATCGAAGAATTAAAGGATAAAGAAGAATTGATTGAAAATGATATTGGAGGTGATGACATTACTTGCCCCTTAAGACATAGTTACTTGTCTCCGTTGCAAACAGCGGAGGGGGAAAATTCTAATGTAAATTCTCATCCGACTACGTTCGAATCGCTTACATACAGAAATATAAAGTGGGTATCACACAAAAATTAAATTCTATTAGAATTAATTAATTATTTCCTTTTGAAAGCAATAATTAAGGCTGTTTCGTACAGATTCGTACGAATTAAGAATTAATAAATGTTATAGATTTTGTGGAGAAGAAGGAACTAATGAGTTCGATGATGAAAATAATCTTGGGGCTGAAAGTGAGGACTCTTTGGAAGAGGACACTAATAACGACGCTGAAAGTGTGGATTCCTTGGAAGAATTATCCAATACTCACAGTAACAATCATTTCTTTAAAGCGTTGTGTCTGATGAGATTTAAACTGGGATCAAAAGACTCGTATCAAGAAGGAAATACTTTTTCTGAAGATAACAACTTTGAATCTGAGACTGAACCAACTCACTCGGAAGAAAAAACTGAAGACGAATCTGAAATAACAACGAACAAAAAATTATTGAATTTATCTTTCTGTAAAGACTTAGATTGTGATAAATCGGTTGTTAGTACTGAATATTTTGAGGAGCAATATAAAACTAGGGGTAATTATTATGATGTATTATTATTATTACTTTACTTACACTATTCTTTTTTTAACCAAAACTAAGATTTTTTAAATTATGGTTTATCATTGAAAGATTTTGAAGAAGATGAAGATATAGACATAACACCTGATATCAGTTTGTCGCATTTAGGAGATCATAAAACTACTAGTCCGTTCAGTCCGTGTATTGAAGAAATTGAGAATTATTATGACAATGTTTGTTCAGTATCCTCCGAATGTTTCAATTTTGAAGTAAATGACGAATTGTTTCTAGAAAATGATACAAGACAATTCAGTGTATCCTCAATGGATCCCATGATTACATCCTCTTGCGAGTAATTTTAGAAAAATATTGCATTACCTAATATTTTTGAAGAAAAAGTTTGCCAATTACAATGATAATTTAGGGTGCTTCATTTTCAATCTTCACAGTGTGATGAATATTTCGACGCAGGGATCTTCAGCATATAATGGTATAATCTCAAGCGAAATTAGCACTCCAACTGACCCTGAGGAAAAACAAGAGCTGGAACTACAGGAACAACATCAAACTTATAGAAAGTAGGGATTGTAAATCATACATATTGTTCAAGTATCTATCACAGCACAGCCATCCTGATATTTATGTAATACAGAGTTGTATTTTAATTTCATCTTAATTTAGATGCGGTAAGACTGAAAAACCGTATCGGTTGTGGCGGTCGGCGTCCATGACAGCTTTGGTGGATGAAAATGAAATTTTGTCTAGTTTAGAAGTGTCTCCGTTCAATTCAAATGATGATCTTACAGCACACAGGTATAAAGATTGAATTCACGCGACTAAACATTTCAAAATTATCAATTACTAATGTCAATTTGTCAACTAATATTTACATGTACAAGTTCAGTATGAATACGACAAAGTTTGTAGTGTTAACTACTGGTCGTGAGTTTGTAGGACAAACAGACATGAACGGTAGACTGACTTAAGGATTTGACTACTGTGTATAATATGAGTCTCATATATACAGATAGTGGTAGTCAAATCCTAAATGAGACTTGCCTTCGTAGATAAAGTTTAATCTATATTTGACTTGATACTAGTAACGAATTATCAATTGCTTTAAGTTGATTTAATTTACATATTTTTATTGCAGATGCTGCTGCTCACATTCCATGCAGCAACATAATTATTTACCTTTACCACGGACTGAAAATATTGACTTTGATATTGTCATGAAAGTAAAAAGCCGTAGGAACACAGATGTAAGATCGACATTGTCGAAGCCCCGGTGTTTAACAAGGTTTTGTAAATGGTGTAATAGATTTTTAAATATCCAAAAATGATATTCCCATGTTCATACATTTCTTCTAATACAAAATGAGCAGTCTTTTTTATTACCTAAAGTGTGCACATTTTAGTTAGTTGCTCACAAGCAAAATAATAATAACTATATAATTATTAAGTTATGCTTATGCTTACTATCTTTTGAATAGTACATTACATGACATGCTCCAGATGTAAAGTAAAATATTTAATAACTCCTGAAGGGAAAGTATCAAAATTCTTAGTGAGGGTCAGATGAATAAAATTTCAGAAACAATTCAGAAAAATCATTTAAAACAAGCAAATATTTTGTTATTTCTGTTCTTGAAAAATTTCTTCATTGTTTTGAAGGCTTTCGGAAATTGTTTATTGTTCGTTGTCCCATGGTCCTCATGCATATTCTAGAAAAACTTAATTAGAAGATTTATTTACATAAGTAGTAGAGAAATTCCAAATAAATCGCCAAGAAACATACATACAAAAAAGTTTCAGTGTGATAAAAACATTTATGGTATGGTGAATGCTGAAAGCATGCTACATGGCTACATTGATATAATATGAAATACAAAGCATAATAATTATGTGTTTTCCGGGTATGAATGAAGGACAGTTTCGGCCACGTATTCATAAAGCAATATTGAGCTTTGTCTCAGAGTGCATTTATTTAATACATTCATTCCTATCTCTTCGTTGCTTGTCTTCGTGATGAGAAAAGTTAAAAACAAATACATGCAATGCAAATGCCAATAATATATTAATCCAGTCCTGTAGAATGTTGACTTGAGACGGTTATAT
Source organism: Pogonognathellus flavescens (assembly GCA_019776165.1). Lineage (NCBI taxonomy): Eukaryota > Metazoa > Arthropoda > Collembola > Entomobryomorpha > Tomoceridae > Pogonognathellus > Pogonognathellus flavescens. Next base: position 82,422 of record JABASD010000187.1, read on the forward strand.
TATAGGGGCGTATTTATTTGTGATAATGTGCATGCCTTAGCAAACAAAAATGTAATGGTCGAACAAAGCTATAAATAATCTATCTACACAGACAAAAGATAATGGTGGACTTTTGTTCACTGCTGCCTGGACTTTTACTTGTTGTAAGTGCATGGCTTGTTTTGTTAGGTACTTTTACTAAAAGTAACATGTCTCAGGAATATTTATGCCACATAAGCAAAGCAAAGTAGCATTCAAGGAAGCTTTAAAGCGGCACAGCCTTAAACTGGAATGATAGCACGCTCAACCACAGTAAAATGTAACAGAAGTATTCGTATCGTATCGTACTCCAGCAAAGCTTTTCTTGGTGCTGACTGAGCCTTTTGGTTGCTGCTGACATTCTGTTTTGGAACTTGAGGGATGTGGACTTCCTGGACTGCGGAATGTCTGCAGGATTTTATTTTCTACGTTTTTAACTTTTGAAATGTAATAGTTAATTTTTATAAATAGAACAGTTTTTTGTAAATTCAAGTAGTTTTTCATTTCTTTCGTTTCCCCACTTCATCCGTAAGAAAGAACTAAGAACACAACAAAACAGCAGCAGCAGACAAAAAACATCAACAAAACAACCAAGGTTTGCTTTTATTGTACATGTGCTTTTGTGCTTATCATAAAGATAATTTTGTATTGTAGCAAAACGAAGAGATTTTTTTAATCGACTAAGTTATTTGAACCTTTATCATTTATATGGTTTATAATTAATTTTATAATGTATTGAACTTGTCCAGCTAGTTTGAAAGTTTCATATAGTTGTAAGTTTTTATTTTTTGAGCATGCATATGTGTACAATATACAGTTAGGTATGATGAATAATGTTAAAATATTTTTAAACTTGCAGCTATTTCCTGTTCTTTGCAACTTCTGGTCAACCAAATTCACATCAATCTTAATCTACATGTCACATTTTTGCAGTCTGCTTCCACTGATTGGGTGCAACAACAATAAGGTCTAAGGTACAAATGTTATTAAAGCGTTTCTCAATTCATTAATTTTATTACTACCTGTACATTTGTCTACTTATTTCATATATTTAGTTAGAACCTAACTACTATCAGTGTATAGGAAGTATTTGTCACTATAAAAATAAATCAATTTCTAATGACAGAAGTGTACAGTGTACAAGAGGGAAGCAAAATGCCTGTGACAGACACAGAAAATACGAAAAAAGTCTATCAAATCTGCTTATCTATATTCTATACAAACTAACAAACTAAGGGAAGCAAAATGCCTGTGACAGACACAGAAAATACGAAAAAAGTCTATCAAATCTGCTTATCTATATTCTATACAAACTAATAATGTCATTTTCATTGATTGCTACATAGATTAGGCATGAGTAAAGTCAGTGATTTACTTTTGCTGTGTAAGGGGCTGATAAACAAAACATGTTCAGCAGTTATTCCAAGCACATGAGTAGTGCACTTGCAACGGAACATGTGTTGTAATCAGCTTACAATACGCTAGTTCAGCAGCATTTTTAAAGTTTATCTTTGTGTGTAGCTAGTCTGGTTAGAACTACACAGTAGACGTTAGTCTAATAATTTGTCAGAGCAAAATTGAAACCTGACTCTAACTTATTTTTTATAAAAATGGTGGACATAATAAACTATTAAAGATGCTTATGCAAGCACTCTCGTTACAATATTTTGTGTAAGTACAAAATGCGAATACACCATAAACTCACAGTTGACAAAAGCCCTAACGATATCTTCATTATATAATGAATATGTATGGTGACAGACCGTGATGTGAATGATTCATTTTGCATTCTGCGAAGTACTTTAATTTTATTGTTAGCAATAAATTTTCTTCTCTCCACGCACGTAGTGTTCACTTGAGACATAACCTTTTGTCCATTGGAAGAACATTTGAATCCCATGATCCACATTACCTACACAAGAAACTCAATTCCAGCATTTAAGACGCTTTAAGTAGGAGGAGCTCAAAGGCGTCCTTTGAGGATTCGTTAAAAATATTGAGATATCTAATACTCAATGTTGGACGGGCATTCATATGCGTCTGGGACAGTGGACGGGGCTTTTGTGTGTGTTCGCCTGTAAAGTACAGTGCAGTGTAAGCATGTGTTGTATAATAATATCAATAATATGTACAACATAATCCGTTATTTGTAAAATAGTAAATGCATATGATTATTTAGTACAGTAATAGACTTGCCAACATGAAGCTAAGATTTTTATATCCCAACAACTGCCTAGGTATGTAAGTTTACTTAATTATCGTTAAATAGTTGATTTTACATAAGAGACTAACAAAGTAAAAAATTTACTATCTCTGCTGTTTCCTCTGCACAAAAGATTACAAATGTTTTGTTTGTGAGTCTGACTACTTATACCAACTTGTTTGTTGTTCCTTATTTCCTTTGCATTTACTTACGTTGGTAAGTAGATTCAGAATTACTTGACATGAAGAAACTCAGCAGGTACTGACATTGATAAGCGTTCAAAGGATGCATTGCTGGTTTTTCAAGGTAGCAGTCTCAAGTCTAAACTCATGTATCAGTGACATGACAAAGTGACATTAGTGAGATAAAATAGTTTGAGTTTAATTGGATGGAGTAATATTATTTGGAGAATTGGATTCATTTGGTAATTAAAAATATTATGCTTTTTTGTGTACTTTAGAAGAACATCTGGTGAAACTGTTTTTCTCTTATTTTGGTCGACCATTTGAAGTAATTGCTGTGAAAATGTTTGCTGGGGTCGTGAACTTGATAAGCGGTCGTCGCTATAATACGGACGGTAACAAAATTGCAGATGGACCACCTACTTTGCAATATGACCCAACTAAATTTGAAATCCCTTCAATGCAGCAACATGAACTTGAAGAGAACAACGGAAACCTCTCCCCCGAGGTAAGTGTAATATTTCTAATTCTTTCAGTTCAGGTCAAAGCAATAAACTCAAATCGACAATTTACATTTATTATGTAGTCCCATAATTTCTATCGAGTTTAAAATTGTGTGAGGAGCATTAGACACTGAATTAATTGTGAAAATTCTATTGCAGGAGAAAGAAAACTTCAAAACCAAATCACCTCCGAAGTTTGTTAATACTGGAACTCCGCTTCCTATGAACGACATAAAAAAGCCTATCTTGGTTAATAAAACCGACAGGGTTAGAGAATCCGTCAAAGGCACAGGAAAAATCACTGTGTTGTCTCAAGAAATACCCAAAGGGGTCATTGAAGGAAAATACTTGTTTAATAAACAAGAATTCTGTAAACCCGGCTGCCAGTTTGCAGTGGGGACACAAGTCGATTTCGAAGCAGAAAAGTCTCTTGGTGATTGTGAATTCACAGTACTGTCCATGACAATTCACAAGCAAGTTGTTACCGATGAAGCCGAAGTCCAATTGCAGCATTACAGAAAATTCTTGGTCAAAATCGTAGACACTCATGATGATTATGTCAATGTCCATTGGGGGAAGAGTGCTGATATTTTCAAACTCAGCAAAACCAAGCTGCCTGTTTATACCATCCTTCCAGGTATGTTTACCTATCAGTTTCCACTAGTGTAAACTGTAGACATTATATTATATAAATTATGCTATACTTACTATGTATAATGGGAGAAAGTAGTCCTGCCTACGTCCTATTGCATGAGTATTTCAGCCTGCTATGAATTTGTGTAGCGAATTTAGATTAAAAATTGATTTTATCGTATGATAATTTGATAATGATTAAATGAGATATAAATACGCACAGAGATTTCAAACAGTAATAAATGTTTGCAGGTGATTGGTTCCGAGTTGAAGTCCGTAAAGACGAAAAAAATGGCAATAAAGATGATGAGGATGAAATGAGTTTTGGAGATGTGTCAGATGACGATATTATTCGGGTTGAACCAACTCAACAGAAAACTATTGTCGGAAAATTTATTAGAAAGAAAGTGTACAGTGTTATTAACAATGACATATACTGCTTGAATGACACACTCCCTTCAGATGGTCCATTTTTTCACTCTGGAATCACTGTAAAAGTCACAGCGGTAGAATCAGAACAGAAAGTGAGTGTGGCAAAAGGATTGAAAACTTATAACTGGAGAGCGGTTGATGTGTCTATGTCTGCATTTGCAAGTTACATGAAGGTCACTGTTGAGTAAGTCTATATTTATAATGTTCAGCATTCTTTGATAACTCAACTTATAGTACTTGTGCTTTGCACTTTGTACGATGGTTACAAATTCTACTTTTTCTTTGTTTACAGAGATGTAGATCCAGACACCAAAAAGAGCGAACAGGAATTAACAGAACTTTTGGAAGACAAAAAGGGAGTAGTGATAACCCCGAGTAACATCAATTTCGGCAGTTTGAAAGTGGGAGAAAGCATCGAGAAGGAAATAGAGGTTCTCAATAATTCCCAATTCGTGCTCACCCTTAAAGAAATCCGTATTGTTGGTGACCAAACGGTTTGTGACTTCATCCCTGTCATTGTACGTCGGGAGCATGATGACTTTATCTCAATGTTGGATTCGTCACAAAAATACATTTTTAAGGTATGAATTAGATTTTTGTAAATATTTCTTTGTCGCGTTTTGTATTAGTTTTTGTGAGCTTGTATAGCTGAGTTTTAATTTAGTGTATTGTATTGCATATATAGAGCACAGACAATATTTTATATCGTCAGGAGATTCAGATTCTACTTAATATAAATAATAATAATTATATGACAAACCATATTCTTATCTCAGCACACAGAGAATTATTTTTCGTATTTTATATATACCTCAACTGCTGAAAGATTATTATGATAATGGTTGTTTTTGCTTGAGATATAAAGAAATAGGTCGTAGACGAAACGATTTGATGGACTGTAGTGAACAAGTCGGTTTTATTTCTTGATAACAAAATAGCAATCTTGCACTTTACTATTGGTTGTTACAAAATGCTCTTGTACAAGTTTGTGTATCTAACGTAAGTGTATGATGTGTATGTGCTTTGAATATAAGTTTACTACATTGTATAATTTGACCGACAAAATTACAACTCTTTCTGTATGTAACAACAGAAGTGTTTTAAGAGAATCCTTTGTATATTAATTATTATATCCAGCCGTGCACTTTGACGTGCTTTTATCTCTACAGAGTTTTCTTTAAGTTTGTAACATTGTCTTTGTGAATAGAATAGAATGTGACTAACATTTATTGTTACTTTTATGCCTACCGTTTTCGGAGTGCATTGCATTACAGTGGAAGATATTTCATTTTTCATCAACTGAAATTTCTCGTTTTGCGTACAAGTACATTTAATTCTGTAATAATGTTATCTCCTGCATATAGCACAAAAAAATGGAATTATTTAACCCTTTTGTTGGTTAATTGTGTACACAGATTGAATGCAAACCTACCGAGAGAGGAATAGGAAGAACAAAGGAATTGTGCGTGTTCGACTTCGGGGATTTCAAAATTGCAAAATTTCTACACGTGACCATTTTATGTGGCGGTGAGGAAACAGCGGACCTCGAGTCAGTTCGTCACCGTAATACCGACCCCCAAAAGCCGAAAAGGAACTGGAAAAAGAATAGGAACGAAGAGGTACGCGAGATGATGATGGATAGCAACCGAGTTCGCGTTCGGGCTGCAGCTCCTGTTCGTGCACCGTTTTTCTTACCAAGAAGAATCCCCATTTATCCCATTCCACGCGTTGTCTGGAATGTTTTCGAAACACAAGACGAGCCATTGATGATCAAAAGTTATCCGAGGGTACTTAACCCACTAGCGTACGATAATTATATAGTAAGTTATTTCTCTAATGCATTTAACTTTACGAACGAATTATATAATACATATTCACATTTTATACTAGATAACATTATGGTGAAGTAGATATATAATGTAATGTCGTAATTATATGAATTTATAGGAGAAATTCAGCGTTTGCCTCTGGTTCGAGGAATTGGAGAATGATCGCAAACGCCGTGAATTGGATCTAAAGAACATCGTTCTACAACATCATCAAGGGGATTTGTTTACATGCCAAGTTCCTGGACTAAAAGATTTTCAACCACCACTTCTTGTATCTGATCCTTTGGATGTCATGAAAACATCCGACAGTACTTGTAAGTAAATTCTTTTGATGTCCATTGGCTTTGTGTTTTTAGTAATGTACATAATTATGTATTCTATTTTCTTTCTAATAGCTATGAAGTACGAAGGATTCATCAGCAGAATAACGGATAACACGCTCCACATCCGGTTTGATCCATCATTTTTAAAAGTGTACAGAGGGGAAGAATTAACTGTACAGTTCCGGATTGGTCGAATGACTTACAAGCGAAATCATTTTGCGATCAACACAGTGATGCAGTGCTTAGGAAGAGATTTTCTGTTTCCTAAAGAAAATATTGAATTAAAATCTCCGAAAATGTTCTTTACTGAAGATGATATTGACATTATTGGCAAAGAAGAGGAAAATGATTCAGATGAATCTGAACAAGTAGTGAAAGTAAGTCGTATGAGTAGATATATATAATAAATGTAAATATCTCGTCAGACTATTTGTAATTTTTATAATATTCGAAATATTTTCTTCATTATGCTTCTTACTGTTACAGGAGGAGGATGGGAAAACACTCAGGCTCTTTAATAAGACAATTCAGCCTACAAAGTTGGTAACTTTGCATACTAATGGTGTGAGCAGAAGGGCTCCAAGTATCAGAAAACCATTTATGAGTGACAGTGCAGAAGGAGCTTCTACAGAACAAAATCCTGTTAAATTGCAGTGGTTCAACAAACGATTAAATGGCGAGCAAAAGAGTGCTGTGCGAAATATTTTACTTGGGCGAGCCAGACCGATTCCCTATATCATTTTTGGACCTCCAGGTACGGTTTCTGATGCAACAGAATGTACTTATTCATTTTTAAAGTGGGCTTCCATGTTGAAAGCAGAATACAAATTATTTTTAAAAATTAAATATGTTTACAGGTACCGGAAAGACTGTGACATTGGTGGAATCTATTATGCAAGTCGACCAGTTGGATGTTAATTCAAGGTAATCAATGTTACTTCCACCACTCAATAAATTACAAACAAAATTAGTACAAATCAAATACAGTTTTAACGCACGACATAACTACAGTACTATTTTGTGTATTATTAGGTTGCTTGTATGTGCTCCTTCGAATGCCGCTGCGGATGTTATAGCCATTCATCTGATAAAGAGCAAAAAATACAATCCTGGGGATTTTGTTCGTCTGAACGGATTTATGCGTTCAGCTGACGGACAATACAGCGATCTACTTAAGCCGTATTGCACCGACGGAGAACGCCTGGAGAATGTGTTAAAGCACAAGGTAATAATTTGCACATGTGTGACTGCGGGTCAATTTTTTCAATTGGACATGGAGGAAGGACATTTCACGCATATATTTGTGGACGAAGCCGGCTACTGCACTGAACCGGAAACTATGATTCCGACAATTCTAATGTCCGCGAGTAAGGGTGGCCAGGTCAGTTAATGAAAATGAATAACTTTGTTTTTAAATGTGCATGAAATGTTTATACAATGTTCAATGTTTGTAGTGCAGTCACGTTTGCCTAATTATGTAAATATTTACAGCTTATTTTAGCTGGAGATCCCTTTCAATTAGGACCCGTGTTGATGAGCGATCCTGCGACCAATTGTGGGCTTGCCACTTCTTTGTTGCAACGTTTGATGGAAAGTCGGCAGCTTTACCAGCGAAATCCTTCCAAATTTCCTGAAACGAAATATAATCCAGCTGTCGTCACTAAGTTGGTCAAGAATTACAGGACCAACGAAACATTGTTGAAAATCCCATCACAGTTATTTTACGATGACGAACTGGTGGCTTGCGCTTCTTATGAAGACGCGTATGCCCTTTGTCAAGATCCAAATATCATAAGGGACATTTTGCAAGCTACTGGAGTTCCCATCGTCTTCCACGGCATTCAAGGCACTAGCAGTCGCGAGGCTGACAGCCCCAGTTGGTACAACACGGCTGAAATAATGGAAGTTGTGAAATACGTGAAAAAGTTGAAACGCTGTGGACTAACGAGTGAAGACATTGGAATAATTACTCCGTACAGGAAACAGGTATTGCATTGCAATTCAATTCAAAAGTATATATATATTAATAAAGTGGCTAATTATTAAATTGTGGTAATTAATGCGAATATTCATTTTTTTCTGATATATTTCAGGTTGACAAGATAAAAACAGCCCTGGTGCTGGGCCAATTGAATTTAAAGGAAAACGAAGTTCCAAAGGTAGGATCTGTGGAGGAATTTCAAGGAGGAGAAAGGAAGGTCATCATCATATCTACTGTTCGCTCCATTTATGAGAGTAAAATTGACCAGCAAGTTGGGCGAATGATGTTTATATATTCGCCGAAAAGGTTTAATGTTGCAATGACCAGAGCTAAGGCACTGCTCATTGTAATTGGCAACCCTCACATCTTGTGCAAAAATCTACATTGGAGAAGGTTGATTACCTACAGCAAGGAACTTGGAACATACAAGGGCTGCAATTTGCCTTTACATTTGGAACCGAAGTATTTGAAAGAGCTGGAAATAGCTCAGAAGGAAAACAACATGGGTGCCCTCATAAATCCACCAGACAGGGCTAACAAGCAGTATCACCCCGACGGTTTGGATTCCGAAGATGAGGATTAATCAATTGAAATCATTGATACTTTTCAACTTTAAAAGTTTGTTCTTCGTTTTATAGATTTATTGTGGGATTAGTAGATTATAGTGTCTTAGATTTTTAACCATTAGTAGTTTAGAATTTATTGCTGACTTAGAGATGAGATTTTTTGAAAGATAGATTAACCTGTCGTTTGATCAAGTGGTAATTATATGCATGTGGGTACATGCCATATCACTTTGATTGCGACGTAAAATTTATGACGGAAGAAAGTAAAGAAAGGACAGTTTGTAAAGTTAGTTGTAGTAAAGCTTAATATTTGGGAAACATAAATCCCTTCCACACACATACTACGTAATTCATGTCAATACGGTATGATGTATTGGACAAAAACATTTTGAAGAATGAAACAAGTGTTTTCATACACAACAGTGCATTTCATTTCTGAGTTCTATACGAAAAATTGTAAGGTATACATTGAAAGTGAATTCCATGTAGGAAAATCACTTGGTAAACGCGAATCTAAATATAATAAATGTGTCAATCGGTTTCTTTCATTTTAGTATCAAGTTATAAATATGAGACACACGCTGAAAATCATTCTGGCCAATCACTGGCTGGAATAGAGAAAATGGTCACACTTAAACAATTCTTAATGAGCCAAGCAGCTCTGTCAACAATTTAATTGGATTCGGAGAAGAGATTTTTATCGTTTGCACTTTGTGCATCATAATTACCTGGAGTTGGCGTAAAAACAACATCCTACGCACTTTTGTTTGCCAATTTACTATTCTCCAGGAAAGATTTGTGAAATATATATTAGTCAGAGTTGGGATTAGTACACTTTCATCCCTGACTCTGCATTTCGCAAACTCTTCAATTATCGGTAATAATGATACTCTGTAGTTATTCGAATTTTTGTAACGAATGGTAGTGTTTAGAGACTTCAAAATTGTTAAATGAGAAATAGAACATGAGTCTTTGAAGAATTAACTTGAATCTGTTGGGTAAAGACAGAAAGAAGGTTATTCTATTCATAGATGTTCCATTTCTTATTGAAGTATATTCGGTTTGAAAAAATATCTCATTTACTGTTACATACGGCCATCATTTCAATCAAAATTTTAGTTTACACTACCACTCGCTGGCTTTATGTTGTAGGCTGCTGGTGGTTTTTAAATGCGTTAAAAATGAGATTCTCTCATTCATTTTGTCTATTTTCTCGGCCATGATGGCACAGAGAGTTGAGAAAATAGTATAGTACAATATAACAGTATATATAAAGTTATATACCATTTTCTCATGTCTCTTTGAAGGAAGGATTATACAACAATTTACGGGATACACCGAAAATTGGGTATCATAATGTGTAAAAATTCCCATTTCTCTAATGAGAGATTTCTAATTGTACACGCATCTTAGTAATATACCGAATGCTGAGGCATGAATTCACTTTTGGTTAGAACATAAAAATAAGTATATGTAGTATGTATAATATTATTATTGTGTAAATATAAATTTTAGCATGTAACAGCAGTAATATTCAATAGAAACGGTGAAAGCATTTAGATTGTTCATGAAATGGGATAGGATTCTTGGTGGAATCATTCTCTTATGTTACTCTTTCTAAAATCAAGGAAGTCGGTTCGATTTATTGATGCGATACTTATTAGACCTTTTATGTTATGATTAATATTGTGAACGTTTTAAAATTCTGATTAAAATAATAATGCTTTACTCACCTAACAAACGTAAAACTTACAATTAATAGCTACAAATATCGGTTTTACAAAAAAGGGTAAATTGTGTAGAGGTAATTGGTATTTAAGTTCTGACCTGCATATTAAATATTTTATTGTTAAATCGAAATTATCTTTGTTATCATGAACCACATTACATTTATTATACGTACTATTCTTAATTGTTAATCTCTACACACTATTATATTTTCCATGAAACAGTTTCAAGGTAATGATTGTCTCTGTAAACGAAATACCTTGACATGGAAAGATAATGTAATTGTAAAATTCAAGGATGAGGAACAATTGTATGGAAATAAATAAATGCTTGAGCCGACATGTATTGATCTGGGAGAGTAATTGTATTTAATTCCATGTGGTACGGGGAAAGTTACATTAATCATTGGTAATGATTTCATTTCATGTTACTTTTAGTGTTTCACTGATTACTTGATTAACTTGAGCATTTGGCTTCCTGTATGTTCCATATAGTTCCATCATTTCATTATCTGTGCTGCTACTTCTGTACATGTAAAACAAATGAGATATTCAGACTTCAGTCAGATCAGACAGACTAGAGCTTGCAGCTAACAGGGCCACCTGCTAATCATCTATTAAGTATACCCGACGGTGCCTATACTGGAAATAATATATGCATTTGTGTATCTCAGCCTCCCGATTCTACGGATGTCCTGAAGCCTAAAATATATAAGTATTACGTAATCTGTCAAGCTGTTATTTTTATATCAATCGGTTGCGTCTCGGAAAGAAGATTCCAAAATCCGAAGTTGAACCGTGGCTTTCGTTTTCCATGTGTATAAAGCTAAAAGGCTAAAGCCAAAGCCTGTCTGATTATTGCGTGAGTGAGCGAGTAAAGGGAATTGTCGTCATCACTTTTCCCGAAAGCATATAGCATGGTGAAAGTCTAACATGCTAATACCTATACAGCGGGAATCTCTCTCTTCTTGAAGATCCCTGAGAATTATGTCACTTTTTGTTTGCAACGTCAGATCTTTTGTGTTTTCTTCTGCTGTCTGCTAGTCTACCACCTCTCTGGTAGTTTTTATACAGATAGGGTTCGTCTAAGCAAAATTTTGACCTGACTTTCTACTGTGTTATGGTTGTAAGTGGTAAGATATTTTACATTGTGAATTGTATTTAAAAGCTAATAATTTATTTGGAAATTACATTGATTTGCTCATTTATTCGCATATATTGGTGTTGGAAGACCAAGTTAATATTTAATCCTGGGGAGCTGAGACAAAATTTATTTTACAACCAGTTCAAATGCTACTAAAGATAAAAAAGGCTTTACTTTGTGTAGCAATTATTTTTTGCCGTTTGTGGATTGATTTTAAGAAAGTATATAATTAATATTGCAATGCGATTTCAGATACAACTGGGAACATCAATAGAGCCATTCCAAGATATACAACAGTATAAGCTCAATTAGGATATACAGATAATTACAAACAGTCCAAGACAAGATGAATACAAATGAGAAGGAAGATCGTCCTGGAAGTAGTGGCGACATCAGTGTTGCTGTTACGTCTAAAAAACCTGATAAAATACCCGAATTCGGATGGTCTGTTACAATGACCCACAAATTCAAAGAAACTTGGAATCAGAATATAATGCCTCGTTTGCGACAATTACCAGATCTACTTCCTCTATTCATACGGTAAATAGCAATGTATTATTATACGCAGAAAGGTTCATAGAACATTGACAAGTGTCGTTTTGAGATTCTTATGGTGTAAATTTTTAATTGTTTGTGAATTAACAGGTATTTTTTCTACTGGGTGGTTACATGGATCATTCATAGGCGAAAACCCCCTATAGATTTATACATGCTGGAGGGGAAACAAATATATGGTAAGATATGGTGCTGCATTACAGAAGTCAACATTTTCGAATAAAATGTGGAACTAACAAATAAGTTTTATCATAGGGGTGCCACTTGGAGGTGTAGGCTCTGCGACAATCGGACGTGGATTTAAAGGAGAATTTTGCCGGTTTCAAATGACTCCTGGAGTTTATACTTATGATGTTGTCCACGCGGACCAATTTATCCTGTCAGTACGTGACCAAACTAAAGGATTGAAACTTTACCAAAAGGTACTAAATGGAGCTGGGAATCCTGGAAAATTATCCGCGTGGGATTGGAGTTTTAACCCATCCGACGGAGCTTACCATGGATTATATCCTCGAGCTTGGTATACTTACGATATTCCAGAGGAAAAACTTATCGTTCGATGCAAGCAAATTTCACCTGTGATTCCTAATAATTACGAGGTATTGCTAATTTCATTTCAATATTGTTTATCTACTCATTTTTACTCACCTGTTATTGTAATGTCTACAATTTAAACATTTTTTTACAGGACTCATGCATTCCTGCAACAGCTTTTGTGTGGACCATAGAAAATCAAAGTGCAGATCCCAAAACCGTCTCCATTACCTTTACATTCAAAAATGGAACTGGGGCGAAGACTGATAAGAAGGGGAAGTGTTCTAGTCAATCATTTGATATTCGCCAAGAAAACTTACGGATAAAGGGAATTGCATTGGAGCATGATGTACTGGGTGCAGACACTACATACGGGATCGGATGCATTGAAACGGTAAATGACATTTAATTATAATTAATTGTGATTGTAATATGTAGATTTAATTGACAATATGTCCAATTTTTTGTTTTACAGCGTGATCAAGTCGTAACTCACATGAACCAGTTTGACCTAAAATCAGGAGCCGATCTGTGGGCAAAGTTGTCAAAAACGGGAAAACTTGACTCCGAAAGTTGCTGCCATGCAATTATTAAAGGGGAAATGGGTTGTGCTGTCAACTGCTCAGCTCTTATACAACCCAATGAAAAGGAACAAATGGTTTTCAGTTTGGTATGGGATCAGCCTAAAATTCAGTTTCCAGGAAAGCGTCAAACGTTCACTAGAAGATACGCCCGTTATATTAGCCGAGATAATACGGCTGATAAAGAAATGAAGCCTACAACTGTTGCCATACAAAATCTTGTTGGACTCTGTTTAACAAAGTATAAACAGTGGGATGCGGATATAGAACTGTGGCAAAATCCTGTGTTAAATGATCCGTAAGCATCTTATTTTATGACCAGTTTGGTACATCTATTATTTAAAGTGATAAATTATTTACTAGATACTAAAACCACTTTTGTGTTTTAGGAAATTGCCCAGTTGGTTTAAAAGTGCATTATTCAATGAACTTTACTTTATATCGGACGGAGGAACGATTTGGATCGATTACGACACTGAATCTCTACCAAAGAGCGTTACAGACTCTGAAAATATTCGCACTGAATACGGTCGATTTGCCTACCTAGAATCCCACGAGTACAGAATGTATAATACATACGATGTGCATTTCTATTCATCATTTGCTTTAGCAATGTTATGGCCCAAGTTGCAACTGAGTCTTCAATACGATTTTGCCGACACTGTGAAATTCAAAGATGATACTATCAGAACACATCTTTTCGATGGATATCGATGTCCACGAAAAATACTCGACTCCATTCCTCATGACGTGGGAGATCCATATGAAGATCCTTACACGAAAATAAATTCATATGTAATGCACGATGTTTCCTCCTGGCGAGATTTAAATCTCAAATTTATTCTTCAAGTATTCCGTGACTATAAATTTACCGGAGATAAAAAATACTTAAATGATATGCTCCCTTCTTGCACTGATCTGGTTAAAAAATGCCTAACTTGGGACAGCGACGGTGATGGATTGATTGAAAATTCAGGATCTGCTGATCAAACTTATGACACTTGGATTATGCATGGAACAAGTGCATACTGTGGTGGACTTTGGCTTGCCAGTTTGTTTGCAATGATTGAAATGGTCAAAGACTCGAACATAAGCGAAGAAGAAAAAGCATCAGCAACTGAGGAATATGAACATATTTTAGGCAAGGGGAGTAAATCCTTTCATGACAAACTCTGGACTGGAGAGTACTACAAATTTGATTCTTCAGACGGAATTAAATCCCGGACGATTATGTCCGATCAACTTTGTGGACATTGGTATTTAGCCATGAGTGGAGTTGACGATTCCAAGGTTTTCCCAAAAAGTAATGTCCTCAGAGCATTGAAAACAATTTATGAGAAAAATGTACTCAGCTTTTGCAACGGAGAGATGGGAGCTGTTAATGGAATGACGCCTGATGGAAATGTTGACTTATTCACCTTACAAAGTGAAGAAGTTTGGACTGGAGTGACATACTCCGTTAGTGCTGCCATGATTAATGCGGTAAGTAAATATTCTCTAATACTTATATACTACATATATACAAAGACGATGACGTAGATAGATTCTATATGCGTCTAAATATAACTCGTACTAATTCTTGTAAGAAGCTTTTGGTGTAAGATGTAATTAAGTTAGGTACGGCTCTGTGCTGCTTGAACCAAAAAGCTAAACTTTTCGTTTGTCTTGCAGGGCATGATCCAGGAAGGATTTAAAACTGGAGAAGGAATCTACCGAACGGTGTATGAAAAGATTGGAATGGGGTTTGAGACACCAGAAGCACTTTATGAAAACAAAAAGTACAGGGCTATAGGATACATGCGGGCTTTAGGAATTTGGTCGATGCTCAAGGCATGGAATGATTATAAAAATGTCAATTCAGATTCGCAATAAAAAGCAAAGTAGTGAAATGCTCTTTCAGTGTAGCCAAATCGATGTTGTTTGTACACTCTTTATATATATTACTATTATATAGATGCTCTGTGTGCTAGACCATTAAATTAGATGCACAGAGATAATATTGATATTGGTAGTTTTGTTATGGCCAGTGTCCTCGCTTAGAAGCATGTCCTGTGTGAGCTGTGTGTACTACCACTTTGTATATTACATTGTTCCATGATTGCCAGCATCATTCCTATAATATAAAGATATTCCTACAGTATATGTATACATAAAAATCCTAAATATATATATATATGCAATAGAATAAGCAAATAAAACGATTGGTAACTATAAGTGTGTGTATTCAATATTCCGTGTCTGTAAAGTTCTAAAGCTAGAAAACCAAAATGATGCCAATAACGTAGAATAATAAATGTCTGAATAATAAATGTGGTCATTGTGATGTGAAATAGTTGTGGTGAATATTGTTGAAACAAAAATTGTGATTAGATTAGAATTGAATATTTGCCATGTACTTTCAAAGAAAAATGATCCTGCAATTTTAAACAAGTGTAAAAAAATCATTGTGAAAGATCATGTATGTAGTTGAGAACATTGGTTCATATACGTGTTAACTGATATACAAAATTATTGAATATAATAATATAGATAACACAAATTCTATCCTTGGACTTTTACGACTATAGGTACATTACATACCTATGCCTGTTTCCAAAACGTTTTGTTAATCGTGTTAACTTAAATGCTCCAATTTTACACTTTGTATGTATTTTGTTTGTGATTATTAGGAATGTTGTAGCAAAAGCAAAAGGAATACCCTGTCTAGTGTAGAGTCTAGATATACTAATACAAAATTTATTCTATGTTAACTATGTTTATACAATAGTTATATGTATCTACAATTATCTGTACTTAAACAAGAAGTTTGGCCAGTGAATTTGATTGTGAGATCTCAAAATTCACATTTGTTATATACCATATACTACATGAATGAAGGTATAATATGTTATATCATAGCAGCAGACACATGGTAAAATCATTATTGCAAATTAAAGTTATAAAAGTTGACTTCTTTTGGGAGTGCGGCTTCGGCTTTGTAGATTTTCAATGTGGATCGTTGAAACATTTTGCCAATAATGTTGACATTTGACTTAGGTACTTATTGCTATGCATTCTATACACTTTAGAAAAGTTCTGTAGTTACCAAGTACTAGTATACATGAGTGTAGTGTAATAATAACACTAAATTTGCATCATTTCCTGTGCATAAAATGTTGTAATTCGTGATCGTGAAGTGTATTGTGATAGTAGGTCTGTATAACTAGAGTAACAACCTAGTCTCTGCAATTTACATGCAAAAGATTCTTGTATGATACGTTCGTTGTACTGTGAACGTACTTAAATGTATTAACCTTCAATAAATATCTGTGTTTTCTTTACCTAAATATAAAAATTGCATTCTCCAATTATCACAAAAGGCTGCTTATTATTATATTATTGGCAAATTCATTTTCATAATCATTTCATACAAATTTAAAATCGCATTCACTAAAACACTTGAAAATGGGACACTTGTGAATTTTATAAATAAGCTATTAACCTTGACTTGAAATTAATTGCATACATAAATGGCCCAAGCATCTGGAGTGGAGATGGATGCATCTGATGTCAATATTTTCTACATGCAAAATTTGAGTTGTCAATAATATTATTACTAATAATATTCTCTTCGAGAATTTTTCATAACCTGTAGATTCTCTTTGACAATAAAAATGGCAAAAATACAGCTATTTTTAGTGACCTTGGTCTTCATGATTAGTGGAGTATTTTCTGGGGACTACGATTACGGAGATGTGTTAGGAAAATCTTTGCTGTTTTATGAAGCACAAAGGAGTGGAAAATTACCCACAACGAGCAAATTCGTCTGGAGAAAAGATGCTTTTTTGACTGACAAAGGAATAGCTGGAGAAGATTTGACTGGAGGTTATTTTGATGGTAACAATTTAAATTTTTTTCATAAAAACTTGTATTGTGTAAAGAAATCTAATTTATTGCAACATATAGGTGGAGGCTATGTGAAATATACTTTTCCTATGGCATCTGCTACCTCTATTCTAGGATGGGGCTTACTAGAATTTCACACTGGCTATGTTCTTGCAAATCAGTTAAATGATGCACTAGGCGCCTTGAAATGGTCAACAGATTATTTTATGAAGGTTTTTTTACACTTAATCACATTCCATGTTAAGGTTGAAAAAATTTTTGGTTCAAATTATTTTGAACTATGTGACAGGCTCATCCAATAGGGACGGAAATGTTATATGTTGTCGTCGGCAATGCCACAGAGGAGCTGTCTTACTGGGGACGTCCGGAGGATTTATTAACGAAAACCAGACCTGCATTCCTGATTAATTCCTCTTTACCAGGTAGAAATCATTTTCGTACTTTTAATCTTGAAATGAGTATTAATTGCCCTGGCCCTTGCAACTTCCGAATTCCTATTTCAGACTTTTCATTTTAGTGATTAAAGTTAATGTTCAATTGTTTCTCTTCGGTAGGATCTGATGTAGCTGCTGAAACTGCGGCCGCTCTGGCAATAGCCTCCATGGTATTCAAGAAATTCAATAACGCCAGTGACTCCCTCACAAAATACCCTGCAGTAAGCACTGATTATGCAGATCTTTGTCTGACACATGCAAAGCAATTGTACAATTTTTCCAACAAATATCGTGGAAAGTACAGCGATTCTGTTCCCATCGTTCGCCCGTATTACAAGTAATGATTTTCTATGAGTTTCATTCTATTATGTTATGTGCAGTCGAGCAATACTTATACCAAACCTATATTCTTGAGCAACTTGAAAACAATATTGCAATAAAATTTTCTTAGTAATTTTTTATTTGATAAGTTCTTATACAGGGTACGGTGACGAACTGGGTTGGGCAGCAGCTTGGCTTTTTAAGGCTACAAAGGATCACACTTACAAAACAGACTTTGACAAGCATTGGACAGATTTTAAATCGCATCAGCAGCCAACACAGTTTAGTTGGGATTGGAAAACGGCAGGGATACAAGCTTTAATGGCAACTATGTATCCATTAGCTGATAAATATGCAGATGCTGTGAAAGCGTTTTGTGACTGGAGTATTTTTACTGCAGAGAAAACTCCAAAAAATTTATTGTTTCCTAAAGGAAATGAACTCGGGTCTTTGCGTCATGCTGCAAATACTGCATTTGTATGTATTATATCTGCCACGGCTGGAAATAGCAATCGAACTTATATTAATTTTGCCAAAAAGCAGATGGATTACATTCTGGGAGATTCAGGAAGAAGTTTTGTTGTCGGATTCGGAAACAATTCACCAAAAAATCCGTATCATCGTTTAAGGCAATTATTTTTCACAGTTCTTGTGTATAAATAAAATACGATACAATTAAAGCTCAACAAACTGTAATTGACAATTTCATTCTTTCTAGTTCATGCCCTGTAGCTCCAAATCGCTGTGATTGGATGGACTATGAGAAATCAAGTGCGAATCCGAACGAATTAACTGGAGCATTAGTAGGAGGACCAAATGCTACAGATGGTTACACTGATATACGCAAAAATGCAGATCAAACTGAAGTATCGTTGGATTACAATGCAGGTTTTCAATCTACATTAGCAGCCTTAACTTACCTAAAGGCTCAAGGACTTTTAAACGCTTGAAAATGTTTGCAAAAATACAAATAAATATCTTGCTAATTTAAATTTCTGTTTTGTCTATCCTTGTATTGATGCAATTTTTATGGCAGTATTAAGACAAATGAATCTAAAACTAGTCGATGTGTCTTGTCTAATGAGTGGAGCAAGATATTTAGATTTAGCCCAAGAATTGTGAATCATTTATTTGTGTCCTTCTGCTTTCTGATATTCAATAAGTAAGTTCTTAGTAAAACAGCACAGAGTCCAACGACAGCGCTTACTAAAACATAAAAATGCATGATCATGGTTTGACTTGGTTTCACCATACAGATTTCTTTCTTTTATAATTATAATTACTACACAAGTACCTGCACACGAGTAGCCAATAACATAGCGGTAAAAAGTATTTTGGACAGTTTTGGTACAGTGGTGAGAATTGTCTTTTCTGTAACGAATAATATTTTTAGTAGTGCAAATGAAACGGTTTTGAATAGTAAGAGGAAATAAAAACGCACTAACTCATTGATGGTCGGCTGAAATGTATTGATGAGCATTACGGTCAATCCTACGAAAAGGAAGAATTCTTTTTCAAATTATTAGTAGTACATTTCAATAATTATGGCAGTACATTACAAAAATATATACGTTACCACATGCAACTTTTTCTGCAAAACTCATGCAACCATAAATAAAAGCTCCGCTTTCAAAATGTGTTCCAATCAAATCTAATCATTACAATCCAATAATTTCTGTAGAATTTTACAATTATTATATTAATTAATTAAGGAGATAATTTTCATACCTGCAACGATTGCCAAACTGGTAACCAAAAGCGCTGACGCACCACCCCCTGAAATCCAATTTTTTTAACCGTAACATGAATGCTTATTAATTACCAGATTAGATTTAGATTAATTTTCATGTAGTTTCTTAAATAATTTTATGTACACTTCCCAAGGGCGTATCTACTTATAGGCTTGCCTAGGTGGAGCCCTGATTCTAAGAGGTTTAAAAAGCTGTAGCTAATTTCCTCAGTTTTTTAAAATTTTAATCCCTTCCCAAACCTATCGAGACTCCTCCCCATTTGCGAATCATAAATATGCCCTTGATACTCCCTTACATGATTACTACATATAAATTATCCTCAAGATTTTAATGTTAAACTAACCTAACAGTCCTGCTACGATATAAATCCCTATTTGATGTAAAAATCCACCTTGAGTCCAGTCCAAATACAGAATGCAAATGGATGCAAGAACTCTGAGGGCAACCCCAATGAAATACGAAAAGAGCCTTCCTAGTTTCTTATTTAAGTATTTTATAAAAAACGAGACAACTAATCCTGATAGATACATCGTTAATGGAACAGTAGCAACAGTATTGGCAGGAAGTAAAAGATCTTCTTGTAAATACAACGGCATGTAGCACAATGTTACATTTATGCACAATCTCGTAAATGTGTAAATGCACATAACCTGAAAATAAATTGAATAGGAATTTTTTAGAACCCGTTTTCTGAATTTACAGAAAATATAAAATTAATTATTATAAATATTTACAGAAAGAAATTAAAATTTAGAAATTACAATTAGGTCTCATATTCTTATCTCACATTATAAAACTGTCCATTTTTCAACCAGTCTTTTACAGTGAACACTTTAAATAAATCCTTTTTCTCTATGGATTTATTGTCGCTCTCTTGATTTTTATTTGTTCTTAAGGAACTTAACACGACTGCAGGTATTTCCACACTTCCTTTCTCGGTTTTACTAGTGTCTGATGCCCTGTGTTTATCAGTCCCAAGAGTTATTTTTGATTTTTCATTATCTGGTTCATCATCAGACTGAAAATCGACAGGTATGATATCTTTTCCAACCGACAGTCGAAGAATGTGTGCGGAAGTCTTATCTTTTAAAAGAGCTCTCTGGGCAGCGTCATCAGATGCCTCTTTCACCAATACATGGAAAAGTAAGGTACAAATGATTCCTATACCCACCGCGGTCAGTACTATGTACTGCAGCAAATCAAAAGAAATATCATAAAATTGAGTATGCATGGTAGTTAAAGAAATACGACTTGAAGGTTGAATCTATTGAGCCCTAGTCAGCTTTACCCGAAATTTTGGAGCATCCTTCGGACTTATATGGTCACAACTTGAGGCAGTAGAAAGAAACGCTACCCATGTCATAACGAATATTGTCAGATTGGAAAGAACATTAAAGCTGTATCTGAGAAAATTAAAATGCAGAGTATAAGAACGGTAAATCTTATCCGTTACTTTCTTCACATTTCGATGTTCATGTAATGAAAAATTAATAAGAACCAAAAGAGAGTTCCAAGTATTTTTTACCGAATTGCCAGTAATTCAGTTCGGATAATTTCATCAGGATTCATTTTGGGTATTAGAGCTAAATGAGCAATTTGATTCATTGCCCATCCGATTTGAAATAGTGCAATGAACATCCCGTAGTAAATCATTTTTACCCAGGATGTTTCCCCATTACACCCAAGACATTCACTAAATATAAACGGAAAGGTTGACGCGACGATAACTGAACCTGCAATTTCAAAAAAGAGCCTAAGACGACGTAGTAAAATCATTAGTCCAAAAATCACTATGCATACTTTTCTAAATGAACTTTTGAAGTACCTACCTAAAAGGTGCCAAGATTTACAGCGTCCGAAGTTTTTTCTACACAACCAACAGTTTCTAACATTGTCTGTTGAATAACCAATCACTGGGGTGGCAACTCCATCGACTATCTAGTCCAAAAAAAATTGTTAAACATCTTCCCAGAATAAGATAATAAGGATGAACTAATAAATTGTATATTGTATACCGACCTGTCCTAAAAGTAAAAGACCGGCTGCATCTTTGCTGTCAAATTGGACAACATTTTGGAGATACAGGAGTAAATATGAGTACCATAGAGAAGCACAAAGATCATTAAGGATGTGACCGCTTCCAATGAGAATTTTTGTACAAAGTTTTAACTGAAATAAATCATTAGAGCTCTTCCCTTTCACAGAATTGTCGTTTTCAATTCCAATTTCTTGCTTGGATTTTGCCATCTCCATCATACTGTGTGTAGCTAACATGAGTGAACTTTTGTCTCCAGCAGGATCTGCGCCTGATAACACGCTTGGTGCGGATTTGCTTACACCTTCTGCCTTTAATGAATCTCTCATGTTCATAAACTTCTAACTTCAATAATGGATGTGTAGTTTACAATTTCTGCTTTTCGCGAGTATCATGAGTCCATCATTTCCTAAAATATTACATATTTATGTCACAGTTCCAAGTTAAAAATTACATGTGGGCAAAATTACTGTTTGTGTGAATGAATAGGTATTGCTATATGTGGAACAAAGACATTATGGGTTCTTCTTCTGGAATACTTCTGCGAAAAGTATCGAAATGATGTGAGTAACCGTATCAACGAATCTAAATATCGAAATCGACCTCTGAAAAATTGGCTTTGTTGTATCTGTATAATCTGTAGTATTTGTGAACACAAGTAAGTTTTGCAATATTGGTCGATTGGACCTCATGTTAAGACTGATAAGGAATTAAAGTTAAATGAATTTGTGTAGGTACCTACCAAAAGCACCTACTTTACTTTTTACACCAAATGTTATATAATGACTACATTTCTGATGAATAGGATTGCATTATTGAACCACAATTGCATTTTCCACTCAAACACACACAGAATAATAAAATAGCTATTTTTATAGTTGAAGAATGCGTTTAATTCCTCATGTGGTGCATCGCAAAGGTGTACGTACACGCGGCCTAAAGAAGCTAAACGAAAATTTCATACACTAATGCGCACCAAGAAAGAACTAACTACCTATATGTGCAATAGATATTTATATTTCTGTACAGAGATTAGATATGCATATAGAGGTAGTATTTGTAACGATAAGTGGCTAGATTCACTAGTTGTTGCAGATCATGCAGCATGCAATATAAAAGGTATAGCACTTGACTCTTGACCAACTTGTTACGCAATCTATGCATGAAGGAAATACTTCGTCTCAAGTCTCACCTGTGTACAAAAGACAATCATTATATTGGTGCAATTGCAATTGTTCCACTAATAATCTTTTATATTAATATCTAAGCTAATTATGTTGCCATCAATACAAAATACAATTTATTAATACATGTATTGAGAGTTGAGACTTGAGACTGAAATTTTCTTGTGGAGGTATGCCAAAAATGTAAGATTTGGTCTGTACTTACAGATACCTCTAACAGATATGCATGCAAAGTATGTGTGTATATTACTTATTGATAAACAAGTGATAATTGATCACTGTACTGCTTGTGTATTTGGATCAAATGCTTGGCTAGAGTTTAACATGTTTGTTACTGACCTGTCGCCACGATTTGAAAGCATGCTTAGGCTTAGGACGAATCTAAAGGGGTGAGATAAGCAGACCTTAATTTGGGGTATATAAACTGCATCAATTATTCCAAAAGTCACATTCAACTTCATACAGTCCTTTACAACTCTTCTATTACAATTTCTTGAGTTTAACTCTCCCTTCAAAAATCAACATGAACGCTGTAAGTATAAAAATGTCTTTAATATTCATCAAAGTGCAAATAAGGAATGGAAAATCAAAAGATTTAAATTCGGTTTTTTATAATTCAAAATTTATTTTTTCTCGTAGTTCGTTGTTGTCGTCCTTGTCGCCGCTGTAGCCTCAGCCTCCGCTGGAGCCGTAGGAGGAATTGCTTCCGTCCCAGTAAGTTATCAAAAAGTTTTTTTTCTTCTACATTTGAGAAATTGAGGAATCAATCGGGGAAACAGTTGTAAATTGATATTTACTCTTTAGGCTGCTGCTAGCTATGCCACCGTCACCCGGGACATTTCCCCCGCTGTTATTGCTGCTCCAGTCGGTCTTGCCGGAGTAGGAATCGGAGGATACGGAGTCGGACTCGGAGGAATCCGTGGAATCGGAGGAATCGGAGGTCGTGGACTCGGTCTTGGACTCGGAGGTGTTGGTTTGGCTGGAGCTCGTGGAATCGGAGGTCTCGGATACGCCGGAATCAACGGTCTCGGAGTTGCCGGAATTAACGGTCTTGGTTTGGCTGGAGCTCGTGGAATCGGAGGTCTCGGATACGCCGGAATCAACGGTCTCGGATACGCCGGAATCAACGGTCTCGGATACGCCGGAATCAACGGTCTCGGAGTTGCCGGAATTAACGGTCTTGGTTTGGCTGGAGCTCGTGGAATCGGAGGTCTCGGATATGCTGGAGTCAATGGATTAGGTCTCGGATACGGAATCGGTGGAATCAACGGATTGGCTCTTGGAGGAGTCAACGGTTTGGGTCTTGGAGCCAGATTATTGTAAATTAAATAGTACAATACATTTTTGATACTACTAAACAGTTCCTTTTGTGCAGTAGCTTTACATTTTTGCTGCATTACTGACTGAAATATTGTTATGATGAAAATATCATCACATATGAAACACATCGAAATTATTTTACTTTTTGTATCTAATATGAAACCTCCCAAAATCGCGTCAGAATAAATACCTACAATATTTATAATAACTAAACACGATATTTGACTTGATGCTTCAGTTCTTTCATTATTTCTCTAACAATTGCATGCCAAAATAAATAATGGATGCATTATGGCACCTATATGACAAGCATAATGCTTATATATATGTATTTGATTTTTCATCGGTATTTAATGGTTTTCAGCTGAATACCCCGGTTTTTAATAATAGCATAAAATACAATATTCGGGACAAACAAACATGAAGGTTTATTTAGAGCATAAGGTTGAAAACGTTTCCAATGTATTGAAATGTTCTACTTCAATGGATGATAAGGGAGCATTTCCAGGTCGGACCATAATAATGACATCAACACCAGCCTCTTTAGCAGCATACGCTTCTGCATTGTTACATGAAAAAAAAACTCATTATTTATTTAATATTTAATTACCTTTAAATAGTGCATTTCATTTTCATGCGTATAATAAAGTATATATATATATTATGTGATAGAGGTGCCCAATTTTTCACTTAAGGCTGACCGGGAACGAGCACGTGACTAAATGAGTTTTTTTATGGTTTCTCTGGAGTGGAAAGTCGAATTGAAAATTTGATAACGACGATTTGAAGCTCATTTCATGCTCTATCATTATGTACTCTTTCATTTTTTCGAAAA
>JABASD010000188.1:0-107289 GCA_019776165.1 Pogonognathellus flavescens
ATCTGGCGTTTACAGCGGTGGGTACTCTTGCCTAGCGGTAGAGAGGTAGTGGATTGAGTCTAGGCAAGAGTACCTCTGGCCTGGTCGGTCTTCTGGACTTCGACATATATATAGTAGTTCTCTAAATAAATTAACAAACGTACATTGACGAATTATATGTAGTATTAAGTTCAATGATGAGAATGAAAACTGTATAAAATAGGTCAGATGTGGCTTTAGTTGCCTCAATAAATCCTTATTATTATATTATTGTTACAAATGTATCAAAACCTAACTATAAAAATATGGTAATTGGTAGATCATGCCAGTTCAGTTAGTTATGAGTAGTCATATTGTTAACAAATTAAAATGTACGAATATTTTTATGCGATTTTCTTTCATTTCAGGCAGTTAATGGAAAATGTTTAGTAAAACGTTTAAACGTTTAGAATGATTGATTTTGTTTGCTGTATATTATACTGTGTACTAGGTGAGAAAAGACATTATTCTCCTTTATTGTATGAGTTGTAGTTTTTATTACCCGTTTAGTAAGCAATTAAAACTAGATTGGATATGCTTGTATGATGCATATGTTATGCCATATACATAAATGCATGTAGCCATATAATATTAGCAGTTTAAATGCAGTGTAGCTGAAACGAATAATCTAACAGACTCTACACGATTATTCTGTATTGCATAAGTGTGTTATAGGTAGGCAAGAATAAATCAACACAAAGCTCTTATTGCCTTGCCATGTTTTTCGGAGAATTTCTTTAGCAGGGACTGCGCATTCTGCCTTTTCTTGTATTAGTCGTGTTCTCAATGTACCCTGCTGTTAGATTGAGTCTAAAATTAGAGCAGAGAATGGCCATGATGTGACACTATTTTTAGTTGTAATAATATTTCATTGCGATGGGAGTTTATGGGAGTTTCATTTTTTGTTCTTGTTTCCTTTACAGTTTGGTTGTCGAATACAGTCTCATCCAAGATACTACATTTCACTGCAAATTTCTCCAGAAGATAAGACATATACTTCACAAAAACGGCGTACGTACTGCGTAGTGTACGAACACAACATTGGGAACGAGAGCAAGAATGATATATTTTCATGTGTTTAAACACTCAAGTGAAGAAGACCCGTTCGTAAGGATTGAATGAGTATGAGTAGTATATTTAGTAATGAAGCAGAAGCAGAGTAGTCCTTAGTTTAGACTATAGTCGTATCGTAGCTGCAGCATCAGTATTCTCTGTAACGGGATAACTTGATTCAAGATTCTTTTTGGAACGGAACGGAAGCTGAGTTAGTTGAGTCCTTGTGCTTTACTTAATACGTACTTGTTTACGTATTATCAAAGTGTAGTGTAGTGTATTTTTCATCTGCTTACTGTGTTCACGTTATCTTAGCGGAAGACGAAATTGAAAGTGATTGTTAAGGAAAGTATAATATTTTGTTTATGCTACGTACATTGTTGAAAGTCTTCAAAATGGTCAAATAAAATACAAGTGGAAACAGTTACCTAAGTCTTTTTATCTCTGCAATTTTAAGTAGACACTATGAGTGAACCACAGTCACCTATACCGTTTTCTTCGGTGTTTGACAATAACAACGATTCATTGTTTGAAAATGGATCACCGGGATCCAAAAGGTGTCCAACATTTAAAGAATATGCCGACAAAATCAAGCAACTGCAGCAAGAAAATTTCCAATTAAGAGTTCGCATTTATCTCGGAGAACAAAAATCTGGAGTCAAAACCACCTCATCGGATCTTAGTTGTAAGTACCGAATCATTTTTCAAACATGAAATAGTTAAGATACAATACAGGATCGTGTACGTTTGTTCACACAACATTACATCCCCTCTGCCCTCTTCAAGTAATTATTGATCCACTACTCAGATTACTCATTTCTCTGAAGAAGTTTTATCCAAAACTAAAACTCTGTATGCAGTTGCAATGTGCAACTTTTGAATTTTTTCCCTTTTGTTCGCCGGTTTTCAATATATACTTGTATTTTTAAAACAGTTTTATCTTTGAAAGCCCAGTTCATTCATATTTGTGCTAGCACGAAGAAAGAATCCAATATTTTTAATGTTTAAATAGTTTTTTAAATTCCAATTTAAACCTTCTCTAAGCTCTAGTGTTAACTAATCAAAGTAAAACAGGAAAATAATTTGTACAACATACATATTATATTAATTATATAGTAGAATAGCTTTGCTTACAAATTACAAATATGATTTTGCATGCAGAAAATAACACGATTACGATTGATTTAAGGTTTAATTTTGCTGTCTTTATTAATAGTAATGTCTAATTATTTTTCAGTATTCTTCCCACCAAATCAGCAACCACAGTTTCAGCAATTTCTTCTTTCTCAGCAACAATCCAGTCAAAGTAATACGTCGGTACATTCCACAACAGCAAGCTCTGAGACTCTCAGATTACAAAAAGAGCAATTATCAATGCGAGTGTCGGAATTAGAGAATAAAATTCATAGCTATGAGATTCTTTTAAAAGAAAAGCAAAAAGAAAATGCGAAGTTGATGGAAAAAAATCAAGATTTGCATATGCAAATAGAACAGGTTCAGACTGAAGTTGCTTTGGCTAAGATTGAGCTGGAGCAGAAAGATATACCTGCAACTTTAAAAGTGAGTGCCAATGAAGATGAAATGGAACGGGGTGCCCGAATCGCTTTCGGTCAATATTATGAATTTGAAGAAATGAATGCTGATTTGCAGTCGAAGCTTGCAGAGCATGTTGAAAAAATCAAATCCCTTGAAGTCCAACTTGGTGAAAACAGTGAAAAGTTAAACACTGTAGAAATTTTGTCTGAAGATAGAAAACAACAAATCGGCAATTTGACAACAGAAAAGGATGATTTATTCAAAAAATTGACAGACTTTGCTTCTACGTTTAAGGTAAAACTTAGCAAAAACTTGTCTATTTAAATATTTCGAGGCAGTCGGCAGTATTATGTAAAATTTAACTCATACATATGTTTTTGTTATTATTAGAATTTAGGGACTCAAATTAACAATCTTACCGAAGAAAACAAGATCTTAAAATCAAAAATAGAAGAGTACAAAGTTATAACTGAAGAGCTACGCAAGCAAAATGTTCCAGAAGTTCTAGTGAGTCCAAAAGGCAATCATGATATGTCTGCTACGCTACCTTTATGAATTTTGTGCCGTAGTGTGACGGAGTTATTCTATCCGTTTTAATATAGCAATTACTAAAAATCAAACTAAGCATTAAGAAAAATTATGCTACTGCTTTTTACTTCAACCTTGTGCAAATTAATTTAACTTCAATCTGATTCCTGCTTTAATTTTTATATAAATAATCCGCTGTACTATTTGCTTATATCGCATCTATACTTACGCTTTTATTTACTGGAATCGGTTTTTTGTGTGTAAAACTTATGTGAACTTAACTGAAGTATTAAATTATTTTTATTCGGTTAAAAAGAAAAATACGACCAGGGATAGTGCAAGTACAAGTGCAAAAACAATAACGTCTTTGAAACAAGATAAAAGATTTCTAGCAGAGAGATTGCAAGTTTCCGAAGCAGCTTTAACTCGCCTTCATCAAGAACACGCAAAATTGGTCGGAGAACTGAAGAGTTTGCGAAACAGTCATCCGCATGAACCATTTGCTATACCAGAAAAACTTAACAATTTTGGCGTAAGAGACATGATTTATTCATTTCTAACGCATAATATTTTACCGTTTGAATTAGTGAATCAATAAAATGCACGTATGAAATGATATGTTCATTTTCAGCAACTGTTGACTGTTCATGCAATGGTGTATGCAATACAGTTACCAGAATTACCATGATTCATTTGTATTAATGTTAAGTGGAATATTTTGTAAATTAACATTTTAAAATTTTAGGAGGTAAGGCCTTCAGAATCCAACTCTCCTGACCTTGGAATCGATTCAGGGCATGATCATGATGGGGCAGCAAATTCCGATGACAGCAATGGGCAGGGAATCAAAGCAGAAAATCGTACACTTCGTAAGGCTAATAGGGAATTGGCATTAAAACTGAGACAATCGCGACAAGTAAGTCATATTTTCGGATTTTACGTATTACTTGACATTTCTATTTTTCACCCAATGCTATTATTAATGCAACAAATTCTATTTCAGGCTTTGGACGCAACTTTGGAAAAACTCCACTCAACAATGAAGCAAAAGGAGCAAGTAGAAAAAACCGTTTGTCGCCAGTTGCATAAAACCCATACAATTCTCCGCAATGCCAAGAAAAACTTAGAGAAATCCGCATCAACCCCGTGCCAAGAGAATATTGTGCCTTAATTATTAACTACTAAAGACTAGATATTTATTACTTAAACTTTAAATACATTTACTGTAACTGAAAATAATGTATAACTTTCCTTGTGTAAACCTCGATGCTTACTATATGCTTGCGAAAATTCAATCGAGTGCATTTTATTTCATAAACTTAAAAATAAACGTAATAATTAAATAGTTGCACATACCATGTCACAAATACAATGTAATAATTGCCAATTACTGTCTTTTTTCTTTTGCATAAACTTGTTTGTATCTATCTTCAATAATTATTATAACATTTACTTAAAGCATGATAGTTTTGCTGATAGTGATGCAATTAAATTGTTGATGAGACTTTTTGTCATCAAGTCTGCATGGAAAAGTATTGAACAGATTTTGGTCACTGACATTCATATTAGGTATGTATTTTTAAAGAGGATCTGACGGCACTATTACTATCGATCGACACTTTATACATATGCATCGGCACATTTACATGGTGAAGTACCTTTTTAATCTGAAAGCACTCCAGATGAACATGTACAGTTACAACTTAATCATACGTAAAACGTAATTAGTGTAATTAGTAGAAAAGAGATACCAATACTAATTATAAGAAACGATCATGTTTGCTGTACAGATAAACTGTATGCTGATAAACCAGAATGAAAATGCCGATTATATATATCAATCCAACTGTTTAGTAAGCTTTATTTCATCAATCGCATAAAAATTTAGCTCGATCCAATAATTTTAAAAGTTAAATGAACTGTAATTTAATAGACAGACAGACACTTATTGTTACCATTGAATGGTTAGTAAATTATTGAAGTGAAAGATCAAAATGTTGTCACTAACAGCATTTCTAGGCCTGGCCTTGACCTCTGTTTTTCTGATATATGCACTGAATATTTTGATAAGTGGGAAAAGGAAACGTCCACCAGGTTTGGTTAAACAGTAAATATAAATATCTATAAATCAACATCACCAGAATTAAAAATACACACTATTGAATCACTAATCTATTGTTACCTATATTTAATGTTAAGGACCCCCACGCATCCCTGTCTTAGGCAACTTGGTGCAAATGGCGAAAGCACACGCTTATGGCTTCAGAGCATTCCACAAGCTTTCTTTGGAATATGGAGACATTATGAGCGTAAGAGTAGGATTGCAGGAAATGGGTTAGTCGAGTCGTCGTATACATTACAAGTTATTGAGAGTATATACGTAATTTCGTAGATCTAAGTCTACATGGATAAAATTTCTTTGTCTGTTTGTCTCGACGTTCCTTTTTCTTTACAGTCGTCTTATCGTCTTATGAAGCTATGCATGACTTACTGCCGAAAGAAGAAATTAGTGGTCGTTTATGGACTGGATTTTTAGAGGATAGATCTATGGGGAAAGAACTGGGTTAGTGTAAAGTATTAATTAAAAATTAGTTCAAAGATGCCTGCTAAGAACACTTATAATAAAAGACATAATGAAATTAATACGTAGCCAGAAAGTATGGGGAATTGTTTAATTGAGGAACATTGCCTGATTTACAGGTATTGCATTTTCAAGCGAACCAAGCCAGAATTTACTTAAACAATTTGTCATTCGTACCTTGAGGGAGTATGGATTCGGTAAACAATCGTCTATGGAATATATCGTTCAGTCTGAGCTCGAAGAAGTAAAGCGACATTTACGCAGTGCAGCGTTGTCCGATAAAGGAACAGTTCTCATGAAACGTTATTTCCAACCAAGCCTTCTCAATGTGCTGTGGCAAATGATGGCTGCAGTTCGCTATGAACATGATGATCCAAAATTAAAGAAATTGCTCGAGATAAATCAATCGTGGATGCAAACCGGAAATTTTGGGGCTGGCATTGTTACGGCATTTCCTTTCTTAAGATTTGTCTTTCCTGAGTGGACGGGTTATAATGCCCAGAAAAGGGGAAATGCAGCTATACATAAATACTTACGGGTAAGAGAATAATACTTATGTAATATGCATGTGCAAACAATAATATGTACTTGTACCTTAGTGTTGAAAAGATATCTTAACATATCATTTTGTTAAATAGGAGATAATAACTGAACATCGTAGTCGTGAGGGCTACGAAACAGATCCCCAAAGCTTTATTGATATCTTTTTAAGAGAAATAGACAAGAATAGAAAGAACACTGGCTCTCATTTTACGGGTTTGTTGCTAATTGTATTTGGCCCTTGAAAATTGTAGATACTACAATTCCGCTGTACTACTGATGCATTGTGTATGGAAATATGTAATGACACTTGTATAGCAAAAATACAGTTAGAATCTGGTTTTCGTATTTTAGACGAGCAATTCATGATAATCTGCTACGACATGTTTCAAGGCGGATTTGAAACAACGAGCAATACTCTTGCCTTTGGAATGTTATTTATGATGCTCAATCCTGATGTTCAAAAGAAGGTGCAATCTGAACTGGATTCAGTTTTAGGAAAGGGAGTAACTCCCGTTTTGGAAGACAAAGAAAAGTAATCAAAATAAAACTCCGGCATGTCACATGTAGATTGCTGCATTTTTATGCAAGTTACTTTTGTCATGTTAGAATAGATTGTCTTAACATTATACGGATTATTATAGCTATTATTTTAAATAGTTCCTGTATTAACATAACCTTAATATTATTACTGTTGACTCATTAAAGACTTCCATACACAAGAGCTGCCATGCTGGAAATGTTTCGCATGAGTAATATTCTTCCTATATCTGGCCCAAGAAAAACTATGAGGAACTTTTACTACAGAGATTACTTCATTGGCAAGGTAAAAAGCGCTTGTCTCTGTTATCACTTTATGTCAATGCTATTTCGTAATCTGTATAATGAACAATTGTATTATCTGTATAATCCTTGTTATCTACTTTGTTATAAATAGGGTACTGCTGTCACTTTTAATACATACAGTGTCATGCAAAGCAAAAAGATTTGGGGTGACCCTGAAAATTTTCGACCAGAGCGATTCTTGGATGGAAATGGTCAATTTAACAATAAGCGTGAATACCTGAATATATTATTTGGCCAAGGTATAAAGTACAACAATTTTAATGAGTTCAAGATATTTACTTACGTAACTGTATACGACAGAACAAAAGAGTTTTTCAGCAATGTAGGCAGTAATTTATGAGGGTCAATCGATTCATTAATTCATGATTCAAGCCACTAATACATGCATCATTGTTTCAACACGCCAATAATTAATTTGCGTGTGCATCATTTACAGGAAGGCGATCATGCCTCGGAGAAACTTTGGCACAGACGACTGTTTGGATGTATTTCAGCACTATACTATCTAATTTCTCTCTAGCATGTGTTCCCAATACACCCCCTCCGACAACAGAACCCGTTTTTGGAATCATTTTGTCACCGCATCCCTTCGAAATGGTGGTTAAAATTAGAGAATAGCGAATGTGAATATTACCAAACAAACGTCGAAAAGTATTCACATACATTACTCATAATGCTCCTTTAATACAACATAAAAATAGCAAACTGTAATCTAAGGATAAATGAATGATGAATAAAAACTTGAGAAATTATCGCCAAATACAGCACCAATAAACTAGAAAAGAAACTATGAGTCATGTAGTCAGTCGTATAAATACTTGTCTATACAATTTGTAGGCAAGGCATGTAATTTGTATTTTTAGGTTGCTTACTCCTTTGTCAGCGTTATCAAAAGTCATCAATACAAAATCATGATAGCTAAGTGGTTAGATACATGTGTTTGTCCACTACTATGCTATTTAGTTCATTAATTTAATCTCATCCACATAGTAAACTGTATTTGCGTATTCGAAATATGTACAATTTAGCGAAAATATGAACAAAAAATTATTGGTAAATGATTACTTTGATACTTCGTTTTTATTGTTAGCAAAATGCGATAAGCTTTACAGTAGTCACTCATATGGGTGGTTAAGGCGAATTGCACTTAAGTAAGCTCGGCAAGAATGATTGCATACCATGATGACAACAGGACAACACTTTTATCACTTTTTGATTGTGATAATTTTAGATATTGTGGTTTCAGTTGAAAAATTTGTGCCAATAAGAATATTGTACATGAAATGACACGCATATCATACATGATGCACATCAATAATAATTTTTTCTCCATGCTATGTGTTCATTTGCTCATTAAATAAGCTGTGTGTCCATTTGCAACAAATATCTAAATTTCTCCATGTGAATAACATGAAAACAAGATTTTATATCGCATTGCATACTACAAATATGAGAGACAATGGCATATCATGGTGAAGCAATGTGAAACACTTGCATGAGCACTTGAAAACACTTACAGCAGTAACAGATCTTGTATGCTTTAGTGGCTTTTGATGTTGGTGACAATGACACACCACACCCAATCAATCAAATTCATTTTTACACTGGGTAAATCCTCCAGTTTCAGTCATAGACATGGTTTTATATATTAAAAAATTGTCATTAAAATGATTATCTCTACCATAGCTATATTTATATTCGAGTTTAACTCAACAACTTACATGCACATTACCCATGTGTGATCTGATTTCCTTATATACAAGTACATACAATGTAAACTCAAACGAGCCCAACTGTTTGTTGATAAAAAACTGATATCTTTGTTCAAATTCACTTGTATTGCTGATGAGATTATGTCAAATTTACTCTTTTTGCGACAATTATTTAAGTAGGTGTATATAAATAGGTAATTCTCAATCGATTCTTTTTATTCCATCGAAGCTTTGATCTGTGCATGGATAGAATATTTAGTTAATTGTAAGTGTAAATGAAAACTATTTAAAGATCAGATTGCAATAATATGGGTGCGTTAAGAATTGGAGCAATTGTTGGAGCAGTTGTTGGAGTAGTGCTTGTGATACTTGCCGGTGTCCTTGGATGGGTTGTTCTACCGAAAGTCATAGACGACAGAATTAAAGAGGTCAGACTATAGATTTTAATTTTTAACCCTTTATCATTGATATTTCACATGTTTTGCTTGAAAATTTATGTATTATTACATGTTCAAACACAATTTTTATACTCTTGGTAAAGTGAAATCCCCTTTCAAGATAAAGATTTAGACCAGAAATCTATTTCTGGTTAAGTTGACTGATTGTTGCATATCGGATTCTTTAACACATAAGTTACTTAGGTGTGTCTCATCTCATCACATAATACTGATCAGTGTGATCAGTCAATTAAGATTTTTTGTAAATTAAACACAGAAATAATAAAGGTACCCAAAGTTTAATCAAATGTAGCGAATCTAACGATGTAACGATTCTTTAGCTACGTACGATTTTTATCTGTAGCAAAGGCAAAAGGTACATTAATTGGGAAACAAAATTGAACTGCATGCCATTTATCTGTAGATGCTGATTTACGTTTATCAATGAGTTCAGTTAGCTTTAGCCGATTAGTACTGGCTTATTTGTATCCTCTTTTTAGTAAGAACTGTGCCCTTATATTGTTCTTTACAGGTGTCTGCAGGAATTACAATTTTATACATATTTATTAATTAACAAAATTGACAATATCATTAATAAACCTTTTTGATAAACATGAAATGTAAGTAGATAACATTTCATGGTTGCACTTCAACATGATTGCTCTAACCAGCAATTTTCGCTACCAATTCTCTCATTTAACCTTGCAGGTGTGCCGCATAGTTAACCGATAACCGATAATACGTTTTTTTCAGTTGGGCTGATTTTAAATGATACTACATAATAAGTGTCACCACATTGCCTCAAGTTACAATGTAAATGCAATAATTACTATCTTTTTAATCTTGAGAGGAAATTAATGAGAAAAGTTAATCACGTTGAGATACATTGAAATTTGAATTCCATTTTTATTGCAGTTATTGCAAAAGCCGTAGGTACTCCTATTATGTGAGTAAAGGTTAATCCAATTGCCAAGCCCAGGAAAAGAAATGTAGGTACCTACTGCGATTTATTTATGCACTGCCTGTCGCAATTAAATATACATTTTAATTCGCATACTTGTAGATTACATGACATTTATATTATTACGCAACATTTATAGCGCTACCTCACACAAAATAATCATATATTCAATTCACACTATGCTGGCAATTGTATTGTTTACATGAAGTGGAATTGTATTATAAATTATAAGTAGTTATTAATATGATTACAAGTACTTAATATGCTCTCCATTCAACCATGCATCGTTTTGCTTGAAATAAATAATGAAATGAATCATAATTACAAACTGAAGCACGGAAGGAAATTATAATGGCTCATTTCCAACATAAACCTGCTGAATTAACCAATTTAAAAGATAATGGAATAAGCACATGGTCCATGGTGCATCAATCTGTTTTGTTCAAATGCTTATAAAATATCTGTATATTTTTAAGTGAGTGAGATGAGTGCAATGGCAATGTATGTGTCAGTGGATTCATGACTAATTAATGCTCATATTGGTAATGCGATGATGTAACCAAAAATTCTGAATAACGAGAGCAAAATTTTATAAAAACCGCATTGTATTATGTCATATAATAAATTTTGTTATAACAAATTAAACATACATGATCGGTTTCATTTACTCGTTTGTGTAATATTTGCTTTGTTTTCTTCAATTCTCCAATTTTCCCTGGTGGAATCGCTTTACATGAAAACTCTCTGAACATCAATAATATCTTGTATATTTAGTTACATGATATGAATATCAATTTTCTAGTATGTATCATGTACACCAAAATGAATTGTTATTTTATATCCGTCTACAATGAAACTGTAATAAGTTTCATTTATAGATTTAGTAGTGCACATCAAAATACCTACCTACTTTTTAAAAGCCTGAATTTAGCTGGTTATTTAATGTAAATTGACATTGTAAATTCATAGGAAGTACGACTTATTAATGGAACTGAGACTTGGGATAAATGGGCTAACATAACTTTACCAATCCAGTTTAAGTTCTACATCTTCCATGTAACAAATGCTGATTCGGTTGAGGGAGGAGCTGTTCCGATACTTGAAGAACGTGGTCCATACGTTTATGAGTGAGTTTCGGATTTTCTTAATTACAGATTTGTTACCAAAAGAATTCATAAAGGGTACTACCATAATATTATATAGACATAAAATATAATTTGATACTTATGTTACATAAGTATCAAAGTAGCATTAAGTAATAGGGATCAATTTTATGTCATCATTGTACATGGTTCAAAAATGTGTATCATTAATATAGAAACCAAGCTAAACAATAGCATGAACAATTATGATCTTTATACAAAATTTATTTTTCTACAGTGAAAAGCGAACGAAGAAAGACCTTGAAGTGGATGGGGACATAATATCTTACAGGCAACCAATAGTTTACACGTTCAACCGCGACGCTTCTGTTGGAGATGAATTTGAAGATAAAGTTGACATTATTAACATTCCATACCTCGTAAGTGTTTGCAAAAAATGACTCTATATAGACACAAAGCATTGCTTTGTAAACACACCCATCTATAATGGGGTTTATAGTTTATACAGCTTTGATTATATAAAAGAACTGAATACCAAGAACTGAATTATTTTTTTCTTTAGTCGGTGATACACAAGTTTAGAGAACAGCCACTGATTGTGAATATATTGAACACCTATTTACGCTTATGGGGAGAAAAAATAATAAGAAAAAATGTTGCAGTTGGGGATTTAACATTTAAAGGTATG
This sequence comes from Pogonognathellus flavescens, assembly GCA_019776165.1. Classification (NCBI taxonomy): domain Eukaryota; kingdom Metazoa; phylum Arthropoda; class Collembola; order Entomobryomorpha; family Tomoceridae; genus Pogonognathellus; species Pogonognathellus flavescens. Next base: position 12,004 of record JABASD010000188.1, read on the forward strand.
AATGTGGGGCACTACTTGCCTCTGAATTTTACCGGTGCTTTGCCGGAAGAATTTTCTGGGGGACGTTTCGGACTTTATAAAGGGGTACGAAGAACTCTTTTATTTATGAATTCATCACTTACAGAGTTTTTATTGTATGCATCGCTTCCTGCTACACATGCACATGTTAGTGTGTGTCGTACAGTCCAACTATGTGTAAAGAGTGTATCAATGATTTTTATTCTATGCAATAATTTTTGATTTTGAACCTTTTCGTATCTATCAGAACAACGGAACTGATGATGGACTTTATGAAATCCATTCCGGAGTTGAAGATCATACCAACTTTGGAGAAATTAAAAGATGGGACGGTAAGGACAGGATGGGTTATTGGAATCAAACTGATGAAGAGTCTTTCTGCGACATGATAAACGGAACTGACGGATCCATTTACCCCCCATTTGTGGACAAGAAAAGAATTTTACGAGTGTTCGTAGTTGACCTGTGTCGATCTTTGTTCTTGACCTACAAAGAGAAAGTTGAAGTTTTTGGAATTAAAGCCTTCCGTTTCTCTGTTCCAAGGGAAGCTTTAGCAGGTCCTGAGGAGAACGAAGATAATACTTGCTTCTGTCTTTATCAGAACCAAACAGATTGCCTTAGTGGAGCTCTTGATGTAGAAGTTTGTCGAGGTACATTTTCATAAGCAATAGTAATCAGCATTCACCACATTGTATATCTTGCATATGTGCACTAATTCATAACTATCATAGTTAGTACGTATTTAGCTGCTATTATTTATTTCACAAAAGTTAAAACTGTAAAGATTTTATCAAGGAAGAGTTATACATACAGCAGTACATTTTACATGCATTTATAAATATACCCACATAATATTATGCATAGTAATCGTATTTTAATGAATTGGTTTTTCATTAGCTGAAGATATCGTACAGTTATATATCTGTATGGGTGTATGGCACCAATTTATTCTTTTTATGTGGTGTATTTAACAGGGGCGCCTATCATCTTCTCTGCGCCATATTTCTTGGACGGAGATATGCGACATACCACTAATAATATTGCAGTTTTAGTCGATCGCGAAGTGAAGAACATGACCGCAAACAGAGAATTGCACGAAACAGTTATGGATCTTGAGCCGGTAATAAAATTATCACTATTTGCTAAGTGATATAAATAAAAGCTATCACAATTGATTAACACAACTATTTTACATATTATTTTGATTGCCCATGTAGAATTCTGGGGTATTGCTGAATGCAAATAAAAGACTTCAAGTTAATATGCGTCTTCAACAATCTTCCAATATCGAAGGTTTCAGATTTGTAAAGGATATGACTTTCCCTCTTGTGTGGATTGACGAGGTAAATAATTTTGACTAATTATTACCGATTATCAAAACATGTTTATTTTTCATTATGAAAATTTATATCTTCCATTCCATGATTCATTACATACACACAAACGTGTAATATAATATTATGTATATATAACCGAAGTGTATTCATTTGCAATGTTTTTAGACGGCGGGTGTTGATGAAGAAAACGCACAAGATCTAAAAGATAAGCTTCTCAAGCCAATTAAAATCATCGATATTGCAAAGTATACCGTCTTGGGCGTAGGAATTGTGATCGCCATATTAGGAGCTATTGTGGCTTGGAAGGCTGCCTAATGGAATGAACTGTGTGTTTAGAACTGTACCTTAATTTGTATGTGACTTACAATTCTATATTTGTTACTTAATAAATTATTAACGAAAGTGATATTATTATTGCCAAGTACCTACTGTATTTGAAATAAAGTTTATAATCTGTAGAGCTCTATTGTTCATTACTCCATATAATTCAATATATTTATGAATGGGGATATTAACAACAATAATGTCATCCTAATTTGAGACATTGATGATACCTCTTAGCCTCTTGCACTGTTACTTTACATTTACTCAGAGTACCGGATGTAGCCAATTTTTATGTGTAATAAATGTGATAGTAATTATAACAATAAGCAACTTATTTAAAAGAATGCATTCCAGATTCGAAATAGTATGTAATGTATGTATATATTGCATTGTAAATCGTAGTATTTATAAGGTAATAAATACCAATGAGGTCACCATTATTCATGAGAGATGCATAAATAATGAAGAACAAAATTGCAATATCGCTACTATTGCTATATCGATTCGGTTTATATGAACCAGGTGAACTTTGTAGTTCGTACTTCGAGTTATGTGCGTATCATACATATTTGATTGTGCACAAAGAGATTAGTTTGATTTAAAGATAAAATGTATCTATATATCTATACGAAGTATTTCATACCTTGCTATTACTATATTACATACAGATACCTAGTATATTTTATGTGATCAAGTTATACAAATATACAAATCATTTAAACTTATTATTAAAAATGGTTTACCCACCTTGCCCTTTGTTTTCAATTGCTATATTACTCGTGCATTTCATTGGTAATAGAAAGTCTCCATAATAATTAAGTAGTGTAATAATTAATTTATTAGAATTCCAAAATAAATAGTATGTATTTTCTAGACCATTTAATGCAATAGTGTTTTCAGTACGATTATCTGAATTTAGCGATTGAGATGATATTTATACGGTATGAAAAAACGAAGATATATTCGTTCATAATTCTACACACCAGTTGTAATAGCGGTAAACTTATTGTAGTATGTAATAAGAAATAGCAACCTATTCATCAAAAAAGTTGTATTTATCATTATTACAATAAATGTACCTAATACACATAGATAGGATAGGATAATAGACTATACGTGTGTGGATCTGTAGACTTGTTCAATATGACCCGAAAATCATAGAGTAAACCCGATTTCAAAATTTTAATTTTGCCTAAATAGGTGACTTGTTAATATTGTTCGTAGGTTAGTTCTCATTAATTCTGACCTTTTATTATGATTTTGTACCAGACTCTGTTTCGTGTTTAATATAATAACTCATTTATACTCGATTCATCATCGCTATCTAACTTCATGCACCCTCATAACATTTTATTTGCAAATTGATGGATTCATATGGAATGGAAACGTTTAAGGTTTAGTGGTTTTAATCAGACACTCTTGGCTCTACCTATGTTTTTGGCTAAGCCGTTTTATGATCTTAATCTATTAAATCCATTAAAAGAGCTGGTAATACGCAATTCAGTATAGAGATATGGACATGGTGATGCATACTTATACTGCTTGACACAATAAGCCACTATATATATTATTTGAATCCAGTACAATACTATACTCTCATCGTATTATTTGTAATTGTTCTAAATCCTAGTAGCCCATTAGTAATGAATGGATGTGGTAGAGAGAAAAAAAGTACACCCAGAAAATTTTATCTGAAGCGAAATTATAATTAGTTGTCCAAATAGAAAAAAGCGATAAACGTGACGGCAAAGACAAATACAATATGAATACATCAGGATTAGGATTACTATCTGTCTCAAAAATATTGAGTCGACAATTAAGCACGTTTATACATACTGGGTGGTACACGTAGCTAATGTTAGGTACAATTGTGATATGTTCCAGGTTTGTTTGCGGGTGGTATAAATATTCCCAAATCAAGCATGCTTTTTCAAATGATGCAGGATTCAAGCGTCCTACAAACCTGGAACATGTCACAAGATTAGCTACCTACCACCCTGTACATGATGATGTTCATTTTATAGTATATACATGGAGGTCCAGTCCTATTGCCAGTCATGCGGTATAAAAAGTAGTAAACGTCTGAATTAAAAGATAAGATACAGTATTCAATAAATCGCTAAAATTATGACTGGAAGTCCATTAAATTTCCAACGAGTTGCCTTTAACTTTTGCAGTTTCTCACCTGGTCTTCGAAAGAGCAGTTCCATTTATTCATATGAGTTGTATTAGGCTAATTATTGTGATTTCTGCAACTACACAATGGGACACATGAGAATTGGATCTGGGGTTGTAGCTGTTGTAGGGATAGTACTCGTTGTTGTTGCTGCAATCGTAGGATGGGCAGTACTTCCTGGTTATATTGACAAAAAAATAGAAGAGGTGAACTAAAATTAACTGATTCCTTGAATACCTAATATTGATTATACGTTAACCAGTAAGTGCATATATTATTATACAGTCTGACCCATTTTTAATTAATGATGGAAACTTCGCGGCTATAGTCAACATTCTGCATTTCATATTTTCAGCAAATTCTTGTGTATAATTTACCTTGTAGAGAATCGTTTTGCGCATTTAATTTTAATGAGCTATGATTTCTTCCTTATAAAACTCGTTACGCTCGCTCAAAGCGCACTCGAAGAAAAAAGGTTAAACGCTTGTAATTCAGCGACAGTTTTGCCACGGAAATGTCTATTTTAGGATAGTAAAATAATTTTTCCAGTCAAACTAATTTCACTATCTCAGTCAGTGATCATTACTCTACAAACCCCGACAGTATCATAAGAATCAATGGGAAGTGACTTTCAATAATTTTACTTTCGATTCCTAAACGAGACAATTTTTCACATGTTAATGGATAATTTCCAGAAAATTGAGAAAATTGTTTCACTTAATTGCATAACTTAATATTAATTGCTATTGATGTCACTGTAATAATTGTGATATAAGGTTTACTTGCAGACAATTGTGTTAAACATTATTAATGGACATATTGAAAACTATATTTAACATAATGCTCATTCATATGCATGTTAAATTGGAAAAGGAAAGTCGGAAAAGAAAAGTTTGTTAAACTTGGTAAAAGTAATTGGATCTCTGAATCTCTGTACATTTAATGTCATTCCATGTATGACTACTTATGCTATTTTCAATACAGGAAGTACAACTGAAACATGGGTCTTCAACTTGGGACAAATGGGCGACAATAACTCGGCCCATTCAAATGAAATTCTACATTTTTCATGTCACAAATCCAGATGATGTAGAAAATGGCGCTCTTCCAATCTTTGATCCAAAAGGACCGTATGTTTACGAGTGAGTTTCATCCACGATTATACTTATTTACCACATACTGTATTTCCAGCCCGATTTTAAAAGGATGCAGATATACTAGTTTTAAGATTATGTGAATTGATATTGGATTTGCGTTAAGTTAAACTGATTTACCGGTTTAAATTGATGCACAGATTCATTATGCTAAAAAATAATTTTTATATAAATAATAAATAACTAGGCATCCACTATAATATATATACTTACATACCTACTTGACTTTATGCTAGCTTTCTCTGCTTTCTCAATTGAATTTGTGGTGATCACTTATAATTATTATTGTATTGTATATAACCTAGTTATAGTATATTCTATTAGTTCTCTCACAAGATAAAATTATAGTCTCAACAACTCTATGTTTTGTGATGCAAACATATCAAACAAATCAATATTTATGTGATATTCTCATTACAGTGAAGAACGAACGAAAGGCGATTTCCTAGAGAGAGGAGGCTCAGTGTTTTACAGGCAAAAAATCCAATACGTTTTTAATAGGACAACTTCTATAGGAGATGAAGAAAATGTGTATAATGTCATCAATGTTGCATACGTGGTAGGTAAATTTATAATTATTTTACACTTTAGTTTGCACTTTAATATGTATACGCTGTAATTTACTATAACATAATATACCTCTTACACTCACACGGCTAAATCATACTAATTTCAAAAAATTGTACATTTCAGTCCTTCATTACTGCTGTCAGCAAGGCATTTGCACCAGCGGTCCCTGCATTGGCAAACTATCTTTTTCAGAACGGAGAACGAGTAGTAAAAAGGAATGTAAGCGTTAAAGATTTGATATTTAATGGCTACGACGTAAGCGTATATCTTGAAAATGACCTGATCGCGTCACTATTGGCTGGTAATAAAGAATTTGAAGGAGGACGATTTGGACTTTACAAAGGCGTAAGTACCTAATTTTCCCTTTTAATTTTACAAGTATTACTATATGATATAAAGGATACTATTAATATAGGTTTTGTAAAGTTGTGAACTGTGGTCTTTTTCAACGCTAAGCTTTAACACTGTGGTCTATATAGTTCCATGTTATCGTACAACGTTTTACTTACCTACTATAATTCCAACTTTCAACCACAAAATATGCCCAATGGCATTTTCACGTAAAAGAGTCTTTAAATTATAATGTCTTGATGTGTATTTTAGATGATCTTACGTGGTTTATAGTAATGTGTAGTAACTGTAACAAAAATGAAATGCATATTCTTTCCTTTTCGTTACCCATGTAAGCAAATGTACATATACTATAGGGTAGATGATACCTACCATTTCAGTAACACTTTTCACTAATACTTTCACACACGATATAATGTAAGTAATGCAATGTGAATTCTGAACAGAATCAGTATAATAATAATAATAGTATAAGCTACCTATTATTTATTATGTATTTAGTAGTATTTATTTATATTATAGGTATACTTGGTATAATATATACTAAAGCAGAATGCATGTCAATCTAAAAAATGTTTAAAAATGATTGAACCAGAAAAATAACAGTGATGACGGCTACTATCAAATTAATTCTGGTGTGGACTCATCATCCAGATTTGGAGAAATCATCGAATGGGAACATAAGACCACCTTGGGTTATTGGCAAGAAGATTCTTACTGTGATATGATCAATGGGACTGACGGATCCATATACCCTCCTTTCGTGGAAACGAGTAGAGTATTACAAATATTTGTCACAGACTTGTGCAGATCAATATATTTGACTTATGATGGAGAAACGGAAGTCCAGGGAGTCAAAGGCTACCGTTTCACAATTCCCACAGATATGCTGGAGGATCCACGCAGCAACGAGGATAATGCATGTTTTTGCATGGAAACTAACGAAACGCTTTGTGGTTACAGTGGGGTTTTAGATGTAGGCACCTGCCGTGGAGGTAATAATGTAATATATTATCATGTCCTCAGTCCCCCGTTAAAAAAATTTGTTTATATGAATCTATAAGTATAGGTAAGTGGATGAGCATACTTTAATTAATAATATAATCGTAGGAGCTCCTATAGTCATGTCGACTCCTTACTTCCTCGATGGGGATAGCGACTACCAATCAAAAACTAACCTTACTCCAAATCGGGATTTACATCAAACGGTCATGATTTTAGAGCCGGTACACAATGAGCTTTATTTTTCTACAGTATATCTACCCAAATGCCATATAGTTACCCATAAGGAATTTCCGAATTTTGTTATTAAAAATCTCGATAAATCTGAACATTATGATAATCTTGCCAAGCTTTATTTTTTAGAATACTGGAGTATTGCTGGGTGCAAGTAAAAGAATCCAAGTCAATCTGAAACTGCAACCTTTTCCTACTTCACCAATATTCGCAAATCTTACAGAAATGTTTTTCCCAATTATTTGGGTGGACGAGGTAAAGAAATCCTTACTCCCTTTCCTGATGGCCAATTAAATATTGAATCTCTATGTATTTTAATAAGCGTTGTTTTTTTTCTATACAGTCCGTTGATATTGACGCGGCCAGTGTTGAAGAACTTGAAGACAAACTATTGAAACCAATTAAAACAGTCACTATTGCTAAATGGACTGTCCTTGGAGTTGGCATCTTGTTGTCCGCAGTTGGAGCTATATCCTTTTTCGTTTTCAAATAACCGCTTTCAAACATGGAATATAATTTTATATACGAAATTCATAGAGATATTATTATTACCACATATTATGTACAGTAGGTAAACACTATTTTCATTATTTCGGTAAGTAGAAAGAACCATAGGGGGAATTATAATACTTATTAATGTACCATTATATTCTCATACCATCAACATGCAAATAATAATTACATTACTACAATTAGAATGATGTGTTTAAATACTATTGGTATAGGTGTATATTTATTTACTCAATGAAAAAGCAGAGAATCATAACCGTTCCTTATTACAATAGTGGCAAAACAAGTACTCAAGTACCTACTTAATATTTAAATACTGTTTTTATTTATAAAATGGTTTGTGTGTGCACACTGCGTAGACTGCGTACATTACAATAACGATACAAAACCCGAAAACACTCTACTATGAATCTGCATTGAGCAATTTCAGTTAAGAGAGAGAACTTTTAGTGTAAATGCTATCAAGGGCGTATCTAGGATATCAATCTAAAGGGACACAAAAGATCTGGGAGGATCATAAAGTCACAAAATAGACTATTTGCTAATTTCAGCTGCATATAACACCTTTATTCGGAATTTGGAGGGAGCACGTGTCCCTTTTTGTAGATACACCCTTGATTTTCATGCTGTAAAACCAATATACATTCGCACATTGTTTCTGGTCGTTTATAACAGGCGTAACGCGAAAATATACTTTCTTACTAGCGTGGTGAAAGCGTATACAACACATGTTACGTTGCAAGTGCACTACTCATGTCTTTCTTACATATTATGCTTGTATTATTCTTATACAATTTACTGCAGGTGCCGGGCTGCATTTATTTCGATTTCGTATTCGTAAAGCGACTTGAAGTAGGTCCTACGGTTTTGATACAAGCACAATATTTTGATTCGCTTTTGTAGGGACAAGAAATATTTGCAGTTTGCATGATCATTTTCAGTTTCTGATCTTAGGCAAGTACTTACAATTAGTGAAAAATAACGATAAATCTCAACCAGCAATTCCCAGTAGGTAGTTGTTGCACTTTCAAAGTCTGTTTTCTCATCTCATTATTGTTCACTAATTCATAAATACTTTAATACATAGAAATGGAGCATAATCATAACCTTACACATTTGACTGGACCTTAGAATATTTGCGATAATTATTATTACACTACAGTTCCAAAAACAATATATATATTCTAATTAGGTCGTTTAATACAGTATATATAGGAGTGTTTTCAGTATAGGTTAAATTATTGAGTGTTTTGTTTGTATGAGAAACTATACTTTGTATGATATCAGGGACAAAGATACTTACAAACTTCATTCATACCTCTATCGATCAGTCGTAGTAAATTATTGGTGTATAATATAATAGTTCATGATAAAAAATATCGACCTATACACAAGCATTAACTTTATGCTTACGAGCATCTTACCCTATAAATATTTCTAATTATTACCACCAATTGGTAGTTATATAATAATAGGTGCAGCTTGGTTCGCATTAATTTAGGTGTTGATTATGATTGTGTGCAATCCTCTGCTTGAAAATGTTTAATAACTCATTTTTATTCGATTTACATATCATTGCCATCACTTCATTGCACCCGCTCGAATGCCTAAAATAACATTTTGCAAATATTTGCACACTGTTTGATTTTGCACACTGTCCATTCATATAGAATGGAAACGTTTGATTGAGGTTTAAAAGTTTTAATCAATGCTATACGTTTTGTTGATATTGACAAAGCTGTTTTATCTTCTTAATCTGTTAATAAATCCGTTAAAGAGCTGTGTAGATATAGAGATCAAAGTTATGCTACATATTTACTTATACTGCTTAAAATGGGCTAGTATAGTACTTAATAATAATAGAATCCATTGCTATACGTCTTAGCATAATTTAATACTATTAATACACACCCCAAAATCCCATTGTTATAGATAATAGATAGAAGGATGAACGTGGTAGAGAAAAACAAAAAGGTCACACAGGAAACTTTATCTGAAGTGAAATTATAATTGGTTGTACAAATATATAGAAAAAGTGATAAATGTGGCAGCATATATGTAAATACAAACATATACTAGGTATATGTATACAGGATTAGTATCTGTGTCAAAAATATTGAATCTACAAAAACAAGTTATATACACGTTCTTATTTTATATATGCATATGGTATTCCTGTCCTATTGTCACAGGCCTTCTACTTCTGTAAAAGAGCACTCTGAATTTAAAGATAAGATATTCAATAAATCGTTACAATGAGGGCTGGAAAAATTGGTCCATTAAATTTCCACCGAGTTGCCTATAGCTTTTGCAGTTTCTCACCTGGTTTTTGAAAGAGCAGTTCCATTTATTCATATTAGTTGTATTAGGCTAATTATTGTGATTTCTGCAACTACACAATGGGACGCAAGAGAATTGCATCTGGGATTGTTGCAGTCGTAGGGGTAGGGATTGTTGTCGTTGTTGCAATCGTAGGATGGGCAGTGATCCCAGGTGTGATTGACAAAAAAATAGAAGAGGTGAACTAAAATTAACTGATTCTTTAATAAATAATACTTATTTCATGTTAGCTGTAAACTGCATAAATCACTGCATTTTATTTTCATGTAAACTCGTTTTTTACTACTTGCGACTAAGAATTTATTAAATTTAGCCTAACACTACAGTGCGATTGTGAAAAGCTTTGCTCGCAAACAGTTACATTTACCTATGTAAAACATTATTAAAGGTAACCAAAAGTTTACTTGAAATTAAAATATGCAATACCTTACCTACCTTACTATTACAGTAATATACTAAAAATGTGCAGGATTTTTAGACATTGTTACCAAACTATGAAGAATGTAACTGTGTGCAAGCAATCCTGTAGTAGACAGTTATTATGAGACTGTTTGTTTCTAAATGGATTTAACATGTTCACATAATATTATCGGTATAAAAAGCATAGTAATGAACAGTTTGCTTGGCTTGGTGCGGATCTCCGTACATTCAATGTCATTCCATGTGATTTCTTATCTCAAACAGGAAACACAACTGAAAAACGGGTCGTCAACTTGGGACAAATGGGCGATAATAAAGTATCCAATTCAAATGAAATTCTACATTTTTCATGTCACAAATCCACTTGAAGTAGAAAATGGGGCTTTTCCAAAATTGGATCCAAAAGGACCATATGTTTACGAGTGAGTTTTTTCTTTCATAATGTTTTATTAAGAATTATTTGCATGTGTTTATTGTTAATTTAAACTGATATAATATGTGAATACACAGATTCATTTGGTCAAAAATATTAATGAACATGTGTTAACAACTGTACGTACAAATGAAAACTAAAGTTCACTAAAACTTTTAGCATATAAACATAGAGATGCTTTAAAAATTGAATAGCTAAATTATGATATAACTAATTTGCGTATTTCGTTTTCTGAAATGATATTTCTAACTCGAAGCAGTTACATGACACATGATTTAGTAGTTTCAACTCCGATTTAGGTGTTGTGATCCCAACAAATTAAAAAAATCAACATTTATTTGACATTTTTATTACAGTGAGATACGGACGAAAGATGATTTCCTAGAGAGAGGGGGCTCAGTATTTTACAGGCAGAATATTAAATACATATTTAATAGGGCGGATTCTTTTGGTGATGAAGAAGATGAATATGATGTCATCAATATTGCATACGTGGTAGGTAACTTTAAAATTATATTACATTTTACTTTCCTATCCAGATAGTAATACCATAGCTTGCTTTTAACCAATAATATATTCTGCATACCAATAATCACAGGGGTAAATCACAATGAAAATTATTCATTTCAGTCCTTCGTTACTGCTGTCACCAAGTTTGGTGTACCAGAACTTGTCGCATACTTGCCAACCTATCTTGCTGAGAAAGGAGAACAAATAATAAAAAGGAATGTGACCGTTAAAGATTTGACATTTAATGGCTACGATGTGACCGCATATACCGACGACCCCACGATTGGACCAATATTGGAGCTTAATAATTATACTGACTTTGATGGAGGACGACTTGGAATTTACAAAGGAGTAAATACCTACTTAACTTTCTCTTTTAATTTAAGATGTATTAGCATTTGCCAGATTATAATTAAATAATAATATAACATTGATTGAACTAGAAAAATGATACTGATGATGGCTACTATCAAATTAATTCTGGTGTGGACTCGTCATCCAGATTTGGAGAAATCATCGAATGGGATCATAAGACCACCTTAGGTTATTGGGAAAAAGGTTCTTACTGCGACATCATCAATGGGAGTGACGGTAATTTAATTAATATTTATAATATAATGATATTATAATATTATGTTATCTAGGTATAATATACTTGTTCATTATATTATTCTCATTCTCCAGGATCCATATTCCCTCCGTTCGTTAAAACAAGTAGAGTATTACAAGTATTTGTCGTAGACTTGTGCAGATCAATACAGTTGACTTATAACGGAGAAGAGGAAGTGGAAGGAATCAAAGGCTATCGTTTCACAATCCCTAAAGAGTTGCTAGCGGATCCACATGTGAACAAAGACAATGCATGTTTTTGCATGGAAGTGAATAAAACGATTTGTGCTGTCAATGGTGTTATAGATATAGGCACTTGTCGCTCAGGTATATTTTCCCCCTTCTCAAATAAAAGATACAACAAATTTATGTAAGTACTTTAAATGGTCTATATGAATAATATAAATATATCCTGTAGGAGCTCCTATACTCATGTCTACCCCCTACTTTCTGGATGGGGATGAGCAATTTCAATCACAAACTAACTTAACTCCAACTCGGGATTTACATGAAACGGTCATAATTGTAGAGCCGGTAAATAATGAGTTTTCTTTTTCTACAATACCACGTGGCACCTACTTAAAGACTCAAACTATGTAATAATCGTAACAATCTTTTTTAGAATACTGGAGTATTGCTGCGTGCAAGTAAAAGACTCCAAGTCAATATTAGACTCCAACCGTTTGCTGAGTCACCAATATTTGCACCTCTTACAGAAACGGTTTTCCCAGTTGTGTGGGTAGAAGAGGTAACGAAATTCCTAATCTCCTTATGTAATGGCGATTCGATATTGTATCTCTTGGGTTATTAATCTTCGCTTTTACTGTTTTGCTTTCATATAGGCCGTGGATATTGATCAAGAAGGTGTTAAGTATCTGGAAGATAAACTATTGAAGCCAATGAAAATAGTCACTATTTCTAAATGGACTGTCCTTGGAGTTGGCATCCTGTTGTCCGTAGTTGGAGCCATATCATTTTTCGTGTTCAAATAACCGCTTTTAAACATGGAATATAATTTTATATACGAAATTCACATATTTTCATTACAATTCTAATTCTAGGATTAACTATAATATTAGTACTAATTACACACTCATTGTGCCATTATATTCTCATAACATCAACATGCTAATAATAATTACATTCTTACAGTTAGAATGACTCATTTGCTATATACAGTTGGATTTCAAATATTCGATGAAAATACAGAACTCAGAAAATAATCTTTTGATATTAAAGGATTACGAATGACTGAACCAAGCACTCAAGTACCTACTTAATTACTTAAATACTAATACTGTTTTTATAAAGTGGTTTGATTGTGTGCAAAATGCTCTCTGTAGTCTGTATTGAGTCATTTCATGTATTATAAGTTAATTTACAGTACAAAGGCATATTAAGATCATGTTCAGTACAATCCAAAGGTTGCTATTTGTCATACTGGAAATCCAACATGTCTTGTTGGTTGTTGCTCATATAGTCCTGAATGGTAAATGAAAATATCGTACTGAGGTATTTATTTTTTACATTATACAATTTACAACAGATACTAGTGTGTATTTTATTGTATTTTGAATCTATATTCCATAAAGCGATGTGACGTAATTGATGCGGTTTTAGTACAAGTATCACCACAAAATTTTGAATCTCTTTTGTAGAGACAGGAAATATTTGCAGTTTTCATTATCATTTTCTGTTTCTGGTGCAAGTGATGAGTAATGGCGATCAATCAGTAATTCCCGGTAAGTAGTTCTTGCACTTGCAAAGTCAGTTTGCTCATCACTGCTTATAAGTGTAAAAATACTTTAACAAACAGATATTAAGATAAGCAATGAAAGCAGTTTATATAAAGTACACAGCTTTTACGACGATATTTTACTGTAGTTACCCTCTCAAATAATATTGCAACCTGTCCAAGATGCGTTCTACGATATTAAGTGTATTATTTCCTTTCACGCTCAAGTCTAAGTTATCCGAATTGATGAAGAAAGTCTTGAGAAAATGTAATGGCACATAAAATCATGGTCAAATTCACAAAGTAGAAAGTATAGATAGATATACTACGCAGGTTTTTTATTGTTGTGTTAAAGCATACCTTTATATTCGATGCACCTGAGGAAAATTGATTGGAAACCAAGAAGCGAAATTCTTTTTCGGAAAATCCTCCTGGTCTTGGAAGATCAACAAGGATGCATTTGGACTCACAACTTCGTATGATGTGACGAATCCCTTCTGACAACCAGACGTTAAATATAGAATCTTTTTCTTCGTTCAATTCAGCAAATCGTGTTTTAATAGAATTGTAACTCATGTGAAGCATGTCGATTGAGGGACAGTATCTTTTTTGGCATGTAGCTAGAGCACAATTATCCCAGAACCATAACGCAGTCTTGGTTAAGAGTAAGAGTAAAACATTTAGATTACTAAACTACATAATGTCATCAAAATGCGTATATAAAAATAAATAGCCAGTATTAATAACATTTGGTGGTTCATTACTGTCAAAAGCTCCAGGACTGGATTGCATCCCTCGATAACAATAATGAATCGCAAGTTTTGTCTATAAAAAATTATTTTAGTGTCCATATAGTCAATTAATGATTAAATGATTATTCGTACATTCATATCGCATACAGGTATCCGCATCACATACATATAAAATATCGTCTACTTATAGGTAATTGTCAATAGAAAAGTTTAGGCCAAATCAAGCTTACTTGAAATGAACATTTGATTCGGTTAAATATCCGCCATAAGCCTTTGCAACTGCCTCGAAGAAACGCTGACTGTATATGCAATGCAGTATGTGAATCAACCCAATCGAGAATCAATTTTTTTAATTGATTAATTGATTAGTTAGATTTATAAGAATTTTATCTCACCCACATTGTCCCATTATGAATTTTATCAACTTTTCTGGTTCCTCATAAATTTTTGGAACTATCTTTGGAACATTTTTCTTAAGAATGCAATGGAGTTCCGAGAACATAGAAGAATTACTACTTGAATGTGTGTGCTTTCCAATGGTATACTTTTTCATTCTTTCTTTCAAGTGTGCAATGAGATCTTCATCATTCTCTTTTCCTGTTATCCCAATTCCACAAGCACCCTTGATTGCCTTGTCGACATTTAGCAAGTCACAATGAAGATCTACGTCTTTAGTAAGATTCCATGAACTACGATTGGATCTATAATGTAAACGAACAAAATAAAAGACTATTAAAGTACTCTTTCAATACCGTCTCATTCCCATTATCTAAATATTTAAAGTGTGCTACAAAAAACACGTACATACCTGGGATTGTCAAATGTTGTGTAAATATAACCATCCGAATTCTTAAAGATGTAGCTTCGAGGAACACTCATATTATGAGCTTTTATGAAACGAGATATTTTTTCGTAAGCTTTTTGAATCACTTGTTGATCATGCTCAGTATCAAGGAACGAGGAAACATGAACTAAAGGAAGTGATGATAAATTTGCATATTCAACGATCCAATTATTGCGTATCACTCCGTATGGATTAGTGTCAATTATAAGTAAATTGAGGGTCCAGCTCTTCAAAATTTTCGCTAAAACATTCATGATGAGATATCTTATTACTTTGTTCTTCCCTGATGTACCCTCCAAATCGACACGTGAAAGAAAGTTTCTCTTTAAGCGTTTGACCTTTTTTAAGAAATCGATAATGAATCGACGAGAATAGTTTTCGTACAGTGTAAACACTACAGGTTGAATGGGCTGGTCAACTAATTTATTCTGTTAGAAAATAATGGCTCGAGTTAAGGAATTCTGCTAGTTCAAAAGTAGTTTTACAGAAAATATGTGACCACATTGTACAGGTAGCAAATATTACTGTAGCATAATGGTTAAATAGATGGGAGAATTTAATATAATTATTTGTACATAGAATTGTTATTAGTTTAGCTTACTAAAAGTTTTGGTGTTAGCGCATTAGTCCACTGGTTGGAAAAATCATGCATGAGAACAATCACAACTGGTCCTAGTGTGTTGCTGTCGCGAACACCTAACTTTTTAAATGGATTTTCGTCGAGTTGTTTAAAATCGAGATGTTCTCTATATAAAGCGAAATCCAGCAGAAAGTTTATTTTAGCAATATAAAGTTATAGAGGTATGTTGGTATGTGGTGTGACTCATCAAAATTGTCTTTTATGGTTCAAACAATTCTAACTTTGGCTTATTGGAGCGCAGTGGAAAGTTGACCGTATTCCCATTACCGAATGGAATTTCATCTCGAAGCATGTTCAGAGTATTGAATGTAGAAAGTTTCATCATAGGCTCCAGACCCTCTGTTTCAATGTCAAATGAAACTTTATTGGAGTCACTAGCATGTGCTCTATTGTCACTGTCATAATCCGTCGGGTCTGCATCTACAAAATCAAGTAGACAAGAACAGTTAATGTATAGGCCACATATATACCTGCAATTGCAAGTGACTTAAAATACTTTTGCATACTTCAGAATATGGTTTTTTTTCTACAATTACTCGTATGATTTTCTCATTTATGCTGTGCCAAACCAGGTCCCCATAGTACTGATTGTATGTAGGAGTTTTATGCTATGTTTTTTTCAATGTAGAGTGAAATATTCTCACATAATGCATTGTGCAATTTGTAACGGATCTGTAGTTGTGTAAGGTATTAAAAAGTTTTTAGTCACAGTGTACCTCTTGGTATATTCAGAAAGTCTAAGTACAAGTTTTATTTAATACGTACCGAAAATCCATGATATGATAGAAAACAGGTATGGTGAATATAGTGTATGAGATTTTGCATTTAGCATAGATCTATAGACTATTTTGTACACAACGCATAGTCTCAAGTTGGTTTAACGCTAAATATTTGCCTACTCTGGGTAAACAGAGATATTCTCATTCATATCATAGTTGTACAACTTGAAAATACCCTTTACTTTGAATTTTTGCTGTGCGAGTTGTATAGTTAAAGTCAAACTGCAGTGCAAAGTACAAAGATAGTGAAACTAAAAGAATTATTCACATGTGAATGTATATTAAGTATATGTATATCTTCCTTGATGGATTTTATCATATTTAACTGTGCAGCAATGGCTTTAGTTGAATAATTATATCTACGTATGTGTGTAGGTATGTAGGTAATAGGATAGTACATTGTATGTATTTCATAACAATTCTAAGTGGGACGGCTTGACCATTTCATTTTAATTGGCGTGATACACACATACCATAATAATGTAGAATAATATTTATCATATGATGCAAACAGGAATGAAGACACGATATTTGTAGTCCGAAACATAAGTACAATCTATTAATATGATTTCGTTAAGATTTGTAAGGTAAGAAATTTTCCTAACTTTACAATTTGTATATGTTCTTATGATTGTAGTTATGCAGTTGCATTGAAGTAACTTGCAAACACACAATTCTGTATATTTTATATGCACAATTGTGTGTTGTTTAAGAATTAATGGACGTAGAAATAATTACGAAATCTGTTTTATCAACTACCTAATCAATATAACACTAATGCCTCTTTTTCCATTTGTCATTTAGACCCTTCAACAGTTCTAGGTTCCGTTGCACTATTAATAATTCAATAAAATGTCAAGCAAGATATATCAGTATTACAAAGTCAGCAAATTCCGAAGGACATCTTATAGTACAAGTTGAAAATGGTGTAAGGAAAATAAGGCTGAACCGTCCGGAAAAGAAAAATGCGTTTACTCAAGATGTAAAAAATACTCTCATCTATTTTACATACCTAGTTATACAGACCCAATCTATTCCTGGTTATTAATGCATCCGTATTATTATAACTTATTTTTGCAGATGTACTTTAATCTGGGTAAAGCCCTCCAGCAGAGCAATGACGACAACAATACAAGAATAGTCGTAATAACGGGAACTGGAGACTATTTTTCTAGTGGAAATGACATCGCCACTTTTTTGTCATATGTAGAAGAAGGAAAGACGGATAAGCAAACTCCTCCTAAGTCACATAGAAATGAGCCGTTTACGTAAGATAATTTCTCTAAACTGAATTAATTTATATACAAGTGATACATCTAAGTATCATCACTGATGCCAAGAGAATATTTTAAAAGGTTTGTGAACATATGGAGTAATATTTTGTGTAGATCTTTGGTGAACGGGTTGATCAACTGCAAAAAGCCATTAGTCGCTCTGGTGAATGGCTCTGCCGTGGGGATTGGAGTTACTCTTCTTGGACTATGTGATATTGCCTTTGCTTCGGATCGTGTAAGTGTAGATCATATCTTGATCATCATTGTCATTAATAATCCATAACAATTTATTATGTCTATATCTATATCTTATTACCTGTTTTGAATATTACCTATTTACAAAAATACAGGCTATGTTTACTACACCGTTTTCTATGCTTGGAATTTCGCCAGAATGCTGTTCATCATATACCTTCCCTAGAATTATGGGCTACACAAAAGTAAAAAGTTAAATAGGCAATTTATATTCGATTTCATCTGCCACTGCACTGCATAATACTCTTCTTTTTTCGACAGGCAAATGAACTTCTAGCTTTTAATGCCAAAATGACTGCTCAAGAAGTATGTGATGCTGGATTAATCGCTAAAGTATTTCCCCATGACACATTAGAGACTGAGGGATGGAAACGAATTAATGAAATGGCAAAATTACCTATCAAGGTATTAATATTGTTACCCATCTAAAGATTTATGATAAAGATATACAAAGAAATCTAATTTGAAGAAAAACTTAACTGGAATTTTTAGTCCTTAATGTATTCCAAAGAATTGGTAAGAGGACAGCTACAAAGAGATTTTCTACTTAATATTCATGAGAACGAAAACAAACTGTACGATAAGGAACTGATTGGTCAACAAGTAAGCAAAATCTTTGGAGACAAAATGAAGAAAAAATAATTCTATAGTTGTACCTGATTTTCTTAATAAAGAAGTTTTATTTTACTTAAGTAAATAATGTAATGTGTAGAGATACATAATTTAACATTGAAAATCAAGATTGTCATAATGTTCAAAAATAAATAATACTCTGTTAACAAGAAACAAACGTTTTAAGTTTTTGTCGTTTTTGTCATTTCATGACATGCTAAGATTTAGAGTAGATTTATTTATATTTCATCTTAAGCTTTCTCTACTCCAAAAACGATTCAGTACATCATCTCCTTTACAGCTATATTATATCCGATAATATTCCATAATGCGGAAATCACGGTTGATCGGTTGAAAAGCCTAAATTGCCTACTAAGCAAAAGTGTTTGTAATTTTGAACTAAAAGAAAATCTCATATTCTAAAAATAGTTTCTTCATACTCTTTCATTCAAAGAAAAGTTTGTCTTTCCTAGGCATAGGGGTTTATTGATTTAATATTAATTGCAGGCTTTGCATTAGCAAATATAAAAATATTTTACGTAAACATTCGATCTAAAAATTTATCTCCAGCCCATTAATGGCAAGGCCAGTAATGTGGAAATAAGGCTTAGATGTACACTTCTATTTAGTACTACGTAGCATATTGATAACTTTTATTCTCTGGCAGTAGTCTCGCTCCAGAGACTCCAGCCAGATTGCCAAATCTCATACTGACCGTCCCATTGTCTCAACTCGATCAACTCTCAAAAAGCCTGCTCTGTAGAAATGCACTGCGAGACTTGAGAATAAATGATGCTTCAGAATAATGTGGACGCAAAATAAATCCCTTATCAATACAAGTGAAAGCCCAAGTGAAAGCCTGTTTCCTACAATACGGAAGTTACTTTTGCGATACAGTTGGCGTTGTTGGTGCAAATTGGAACTTAAATTGCATTTTGAAGTAAGTAATTTGAATGCAAATTACGAATAACAAACTGAAATGTTACAAACCTATATGGCATTTGCCTTGCAAGCATTACATTAGCATTACAATTCATGTTATTCTGTATAACTATCATTTACTTTACTGCAAACTAAAATATATTTATTTTGCTAATTGATAGCAATTATTTTAGACACTATAACATGTTGTACGGGTTTAGTTTGGTTATGTTGTAATTGTACCTATAGCCTATACATCACAATAAAACTTTCTGTTTAACAAAATGTTTAAATGTTGTATCACAGAAATATATACTAAAAATTCTGTGTCTGTTAATGAATGTATCATAGTATAATGATGTTTTTTGTGATTTTGAGTTAATATTGAACAATAACAAGAGATAGAGGAATAGAAGGACTTCAAAAGATTTCTTAGACCAAAATTCAAAACAGATTATCATTAGTTCATTAATTATCTACGCTTTCACTTTTCATTGGAAGCATTTGAAAGCTGACGAACTTCTATGTTAAACTAAATACATGTTTTATTCCAAGTTCTATTACATAACTGGACGGAATTCCTTATTATAATAGACAAGAGAGTGAGAGTGGTGTATTCTGTAGAAATACAAATGTACAATTCAATATATTTCCATGCATACACAAATCGTAATATATCAGGAGTTCTTGGAGTATAGGTACATATAACCGGCACTGATAGCCGGGCTTGAAAAAAAGAGTGGTGAGTACAAAAGAGATGACGTCACTTCACGAAAGAGCAACACACCACTTTTCCCGACCAATGCCAGTGCTCCTTCATCCGGGTTGCACCGGCCTTTTACTGAATCGATTCTGTCCCGTGCCGTTCCTGACGAGATTCTAGTGCAGTATGTGGTGGAAGTTTTTAGGGAAGCAAATAATATATCTATCTATATTTGCAAATATATTTATACACACCCTATATAGGGTTTATCGTTCCATCAATCCCGCTATCCTCTATGACTCTATACATTCAGATACAGACTCAGCGACGACTGCGTTACACTTCCCCCTCACTTACTACGGAATACTATGGCCTGATTTCTTTTACTTTCCTTTCAACGAATGCACAGCGATACCAACAAATGTTACACGGGGATGGCTGTGACTGCCAATCCTTAACCTTTCCACCTTTAAGTTTCAATAGCTTATGGACTAGAGTGGATTTGCTGCAATGAAATTTTTCGAGTGTATTTATCCACATAGGGAGGAACTGTGTACCCTTCCATACATTCTCTAAACTTGCGAACTGTATGTATCATTTGAGTAGTGAACATTTAGGGGAAAGAAGGGATAGCAATCTGCCGGTACAACAGTCAATGAAGAATCATCGGATGTAACAATAGCTCAACGGATGAATGTATTTTGCACCATTTTTAGAGCTGTTTCAAACTCTCAATGTTCTATCCACGTCAGTGACGTTAGTCTATATAAAATAATGGCATTCGTACAGCTTGTCCTGTAAATCTGCACACAATTTTTAAATATTAGCATGGTTTTTAATGATTTTGGTACATACAAGTATTGTTCGTATGCGTATGGTACTAACAAAAAATAACCCGCCTAAAATATATTTCTTCTGTTAAAATGCCAATGCTTTCTGTAGATAACATGACCTTCCACACATGATTATTACATATAATGCTATGAGAATGTCCGCAGTCTATATGATCAGGTACTTGAATATAGGCACACAAACTGACATTACCTATCTCAATACATACACCCGACACCTACATCATATTTGACTTGTGAAAGCTATATGATTAATGTAAAAATATTTAAGACCCACTGTATGTGTGTCTTTATGTAAGTTGCGGAATTGCAATGCGAAATAGCGTTATCACCAACGAACCAGCACACTTTATAATAGGACATACATTAGCCATGAGCTATCAAACAGGAAATTGAAAATGCTACACATGACAGTTGTGTAGACAATGTAAAACTCATTGTCAGTACGTCACAAGTAGGGAAAATTCCGCAAGTGCAAAAAATGAAGCTAATAATGTGCACATACGTGTTGTACAGTTGGTTGAAGCTGTCTACAGTGTTCCCGGGTATATACATGTTATATCCTTTACAAGTACTGATAGTACACAAGTACTTCCATGCATTACCCGGTTCAACTTTTCATTCACCAATCATGGCACATTGTTGTGCGTGTAAATGGACTTTTTCTGCAAGCTTGCACCTTTTCATACTATCTGTACTGGACAACAACTTTTGTATCTGCGGAAGGAAAGAAGTTCTGTCTCTTCTTGTTAGTTAGATTCCGATTTTGTTCAATGTACATAGAAAGTTACCGCCTTCTACCCAACTCCTATTTTGTATTTACCAACTGCCAAGCTAACGCACTTTCCCTTGTATAACCAATGCCCAAAGTCTACATTCTACCACGAACCCTCCACATTCATTCCTCCTGTTTTGTTTGTGCAGCATTCTGGGAGTGAAAGCCCGAGAAGAACATTCTTACTTTTACTCTGTCACCCAACGTCGTACTTGAAGGTTGAAAAGTCGCGAAACCTACGCAGTGTCGTGTTCCAGTTCCAGTCGAAACTACAATATTTTCTACATGCAGCAGAAAACACACTAAAACATAATATAGAAGTTTTTTCTTTATAAACATGATCACATAATGCAAATATTAGAATATCCATCTTCGTTACTACAAAGTTCGTCTAGACTGGGAAGATTTTAACCTTTACGATCAGGATAAATCTGGGGAAGTGACTCTTGGAAAAACTAAACAGACGGAGCAAAAGAGCAAGGTGAACGAGAGAGGAAATTTATAGCGAGTGAAAGCAAGAGGTGAAAGGTAAAGTGTATAATATGGATTGATTCTCCTCGGATACTGTCAAGACGTGCCCCAATATTTATTTACAACCATATACTAGAAAGAAAGTTGCAAAACCGTACTTTTTTTAGGTATTATACAAAATAAAAATACATATTATTTTTCATCTTTAAGCAAGTGTTTCCATTTATACTACATAAAAACGTTCACCGTTGTGTTCAATTCACATATTAACATTTTACTGCAAACTATTTAACTATTGAAAAAACATAAACTAAACATTAAATACAACATCTACAGCATTGGAAGACTGTATACCTACCAAACATGACTGATTAATTTAATACTCTCTACAAATAAAATACTAACCAATAATTTTCTTCTCTGTGTGTCTCTGAGTGAAAATTAATAATTTATTAACCTTTCCCAAAAGAAACCCTTTTCTTGTTGTTCAATCCAAATTTTGAGTCAATACCAAAACGATCGCAATAATTGATAGTCTGCAGAAAGGTACGTAAATAAAATATTAATCATATATTATACCTATATCCTGTGTATGTAAATAATGTTATAGATATATCACGAGAGTTAACACAATTCGCCTGAATTTGTGAGCATGTTGTTTTGCTGCATGAAATTGTCGCATTATATGTTATATAACAAATGTATCAATCAATATAAATTATACATCTACTGTATGTCGATGATATGCGTTTCTTTTATTCTCAATAAGTACAATATGGCACTAATGTTTTTTATATATACCTAAACCAGGCAATATACCTAACATGTACTCATTTGCATAATAATATGTTACGTCTGTAGAGAGAAGAAGTGAAAGAAGGTGCAGTTGCAGCATACTCTAATACAGTAAATATTGATATTGTTGTTGTAAGTAATGTGGCTTGAAATATGGAGAGAATAAATGGCAAAAAATGGGGGCAGGACAACTCAACCCTACATTTTTATTCCAATTATTTGCAGTGCAGTACAGTTCGCAAACAGAAAGGTACCGCAAACGAGTATAAAGTTAATAATTTAGAAGAGCAGTACTTGTTCTATACAAATATTTGATAGAATACAAATCTCATTTTAGAAACTGTAAGAAATACTTGAGTTATAGTAAAATTGGTTGGTTCGGTCAGAGTACACAAGAATACTGACATGCAGTCTGTATAAAGCCTTGTCTCATGTCTCGGAGAAACGCACTACATACAGTCTATATATAAGAACGTCAATGCAAACTTTTAGTTACTAAAATATTTACAGTAAATGTATAGAATGAAGATGATTTGATAATAAATAATATCCTAATAAAACATTGGATTTGACGACGCAGTTTAAAGAGGGTAAGTTTGTTTGCTTTTCTGATTGAATGCTTCGTTGCGGTATTTGTACATATAATGTGCCATTATATGCATTAGATATAGGTAAATGTTTTATGTCCAGTATGAAGTAGCAATTAAATCTTAAATTAACCAAGCCTTGGAATATGAAAGCTACCGTATTATTTAAGAGAATCGATTGCTCTGAAATTGTAATGGGAATGAGTAATTTCATAGGACACATAGTAGTCGACAAAAAATCAAGGCTTTCATTACTGTTCTAGCCATTTAATCCCATTTTCATGTACATAAATCAGTCATTTAGTTATGTAAGTATAAATTGGTAGGTATAATACAATACAGTATGTATACCTTATACCTATGTGTAAATTATTGTAAGAACAAATATCTCAATCTACCTGTATATGCATGGTGGGTTTAAAAATATTTTTACTATATAGGTACTACCACTACCACTTGATAAATGGATACAACGAAATTATTACATCAACCTTGTAATGATCGATATTGTTTAAAACTAAATAAGTAAATCCTTTCTAAGTGGTGATGTGAATACTCCCATTTTGGCTACTAATGAAGAATGGCTATTAAAAGCGGTTATAGTGTAGCCTTGACCTTTTTCTCTATTAGAAATTGTAACACGCACAAGTATAGTGAAGAACCATAATGAAAAACAAATGCAAAACACTTGCACAAATTTTATTATTTGGTTACGCCTTTCTTCATAAAAATCAATTCTAAAATTCATATACACAAGGCATGTAACACATAGCTCCAACGCTCAGTTTATACAATTAACAAAATATGCGTGTCAGAAACGTGCAAAACCACATTGCCAAACTGCAAGATGAATTGAAAATCAATAATGAACACTACTACTACTACACACTAAAACAACCGTATTAGTACAGTATGCAGAATGAAAATGAAACTTGCTGTCTAATGATAACTGTATTTACACTCATAACAAAATTAGCGCACGTATAGCTAATGGTTATAGCGATTTGGCTTTAGGGAATAGAAAAACAAGTGCATAATATACAATTAGTAGCTAGAAAAGTCTAAAGCGACAAGCGAATGCTCAACTCTGCTTTCTCTTTGTCAAGCAAACATAAAGTTGAGTTGAGAATAAGACCGTGGGTATGTGACAAGTGACAACAAAAGAAAACCTTTTCTCTCATTAAAATTCACGTTCTTGCCTCGTGACTACAAGAAGAGCAATATGAATGACGTACACTCTTCCATGTTGTCAGAATTCACACTTAAATGATAAATAATCAATATGTTCTTAAGTTGAATAACACAAATATAAACATGGTGTGTACTAAGGAAACATTTCTCCAAGAAGCTTTCTAGAATGGTTTACTTGAATTATTGTTGTGTATAATATCCAGTTCGCAAAATGCATATTTGAATGGATTCAAACACAATTGCAAAATAAGAAGGAATGCCACATTATAATACTATCCCTATATGTGCATATAGGTATCTCTACAGCTTTTACATTAGGTACAATAAAATAACTCTTTTACATGAGTAAGTAGGAGTATATTTTAAGAAGACACTAGAAGTCACTAATGTACAAAGGTAATAGACACCTAACTAATATCAGCAGCACTGATACATAATTATAATTTGTTTCCTATAATTGTGTTTGCTACACGCATACAATAATACACCATACATACGTAGATGAACCCTAGGCTCAAATGAAACTACGCTCTTCACTAATTCTTCAAAAAGTTTCAAGTTTCAAACTTCATTAGGAAGAGCAAAAACTACGTCGCAAAAGAAACTACGTTTTACCTAGCTAAAAGGCTAGAAGGCAAAGCAAAAATTAAATTTTGCAGTGAATATGCACAGAAGTAGCACACAAACTTACCTAATATTGATATGTAATCAAGTTCCATTCGGTCTGATGCGGTATTTCGGTTTTGTCAGTATAGTCGGTTCATTAATGATTTTAAAAATGGAGTTATACCGCAAATTAAATCAATCCATATAACCTAAGACTCCACTACAAGGTCGTAGGTACAATACTCAATTTCCCATGGTGTGCATGCATCCTATTGATGAGAGAATAACAGGATATTAAATATTTGGGAAAAATCAGATTGCTAGTAGGTTAAGGATCTTTTCATCATGTTGAGCGTGATTTATGTATCACAAAATCAATTAGTTATTACCTCCAGAAGAATTTATATACATATAATAATAATACCTGTACACATAACGACGTACCTAACCATATTTACATTCTCCAGACAATACTTGAAGTAGGTATCTCCTGCGCAGCACAACATCATTGAAGCAACATAATGAAACATGACTTACATTATATTTATTCCATTAACCTTATGAACGAGTATTTGCCCATGGCCCATGTGTTCAATAGACTGTTATACTCAGCATAGCTATAACTAGCACATTTTTACTCCCGTTATAGGTCTATCTCCGATTCATTTTATAGGTCTATCCAAAATGCATCTTTATGGTTTATATATATATCCCTACCATTGACAATGTTACGTAAGCTGTCCTATAAAGACGCAAATATTTATTGCATGAATGGATGGTACGAGAGTCTCACTTTTTTAGCATGAGAGGAAACACCCTGATCGTCTAGTCAAGCTTTGTTGACAATGACAGACGTGTACCATGTATTCTATTTGTTTAATCTTTAGCACTTGACTCACTTGAGATATCACGTCACAAGAGCAAACAAATAATGATTTACACACACATATAAACATTAAGGTATAAGCAGTAGGTGCATATCACATACAGAACAGATATATGTATACCTATTTGTATGGTTGCATTGTACACACACCGAATTCAAACTGCAGTAAATAAATATTCTTATAAAAATGTAACCTGAATCATCTAACGTGGCACATTTATAGATTGATTGTAAAAAAGTTCTCTCTTAACCGCAAATAGGTGCTCCACAAAAAACAAAAGAAAATCTTTAACTTACATAGGATGATAAAAATTTCAATCGAGTTGAACAAAGACAGGTCATTTTAAAATAAAAGTGAGTCTAAGTATGGGAAGGTATGACTAAATGGATATCCGCAGCATGGGAGATTAGAACTGGTTACATTAAAGTGAGGAAATGATTTCCATACATTGCATTGTTATCTAACACACGATGCGTAAATAGATTTTTGTAGGTAGTGCTGGTGCTGTTTGTGCTCAAGATATAGGTACACTTGCAAAATGTATGTTCCAGTGTCCTTTTGTTATCTCAGTTGGGAGTTCAAGATCAACCTTATCGTTTGCAATAATGAATGTAAACGAGAAAAATCCAAGTCCAGTCACCGGTCTGGCATGTATCTACTTATAAAAATGTCATGAGTCTCACTGTCAGTATAGTTCGATATAACCTGCTCAACACCTTTCGTCGAGCTTCATTGCGTATGTAAGAGCCAATGAGACAACATACGCAATGAAGCTTACTTTTGTAGACAATGAGACATTTTTACTTTATAAAATATTAGTTCACTTGCAACGTGGAATGTGTAAGGAGAGTTTGCACTTTCCCATAAACCCTGTTCCTCTTTAAACTACATATTAAGTACATTTGAAACAATGTGTTCCCAAAGCACTACATAATAGCCTTAAGAATTGAATCTAGGGAATTGAATGGCAGTGTCAGTACTGCGAAAAAAATCCTGACGAATTCACGGAAATACAATAATGACTTGTAATTAAAACATTCCTGCAGGACATGGAAAAGACCAAATGGAAGGTCTGTAATCTCAAAAACTTTCTGAAGAAATTACGATTATATAAAATTTAAGTGTTTCAAAGAAAAGCAGAAACCTGCAAGTAATTGGTAGGTAGATTTGTTATTAGTTATTTCTAAACACATGAAATGTAGTAATGGTTAGAAATGTTGATTAACCATACACACACTTGTATTAGGATTTACACACATAAAATATTATATTTAACAAGGGAATCTTATAAAGTACATCTTTCGATTCGAGTACATTAAGTATCTTTCGATACTTAATAACAATGTGCATTATAAGTACAGATATTTGCTACACGTAGCATATGGTAGATTAGATACGAGATACACATCAGAGGTATTTTATTTTACAAACATCTATAGATATTTTGTAGTTAAATCATGCATAGTTTGAAATTAACTTATGGGTACAAAACGGACTTTTTTATCGCACAGTTGTATAACATTTACCTCAAAAGAAACCTACGATCTAATTAACTCATCGCATAATACATTAATCCATATTAATTTATTCTCGGCACAGCGTTTGTCTTTGTTATTAGCATAATACGTAATCTGCATTATAATACCAATAATACGATGTACAGCATTAATAGTTTAGTTCGCTCTGAAATTCTTCAATGAAGAAACAATTACCTAAGCACTAAATACATATTCAACAGCAGTCCATACATGTCATCTGTACATGTTACAATCTTACAATATAAACTATCATAAGCAATTCGCAAATATAGGCACTATCTATATAATTGGGTCACGTAATACTAAAAACATACCAAACCTTGTACTGTAGTGATAGAAAGTGACAGCTTTGACAGGAAAAGTGTCATTGTCATTGTCATTAGCTATACTAAAAGCATATCTGTTGTTTATAAAGTTATTCACATACCGTGAAATTTCATGCGAATATTTAAAGAAGTTAGAAGAAAGTTGATGTTTATTATAAAAGAGCAATTGCCACTACTTAAAGTTAACAGCTCTATCAATCTATCTTTAATAAATCACTCTTCATCTTATCACTTTTGCATTGCATTACATGAACTTACTTCGCGTAAGCAAATAATCAAGTTTAAATCAATCCCTCGTGATTGAAGATCTGCTGAATGAATGAAATTGAATTATGTGTCAAGTTCAACGCATATCAACACACACATCATGTAAAGATATGTATAACATCAAACAAGTCGTTGTCTAAATGTACTCATGTACTCACTTAGAGTATTTACGATTATAAACAATAAGTTATAGTTAGTTATCACTAACTTGCTAAACACGCCTAATCCTATTAGTAGTTAGATTAAGTTAGCATGTTTGCATTGGAAGTACAGGTTTGTAATATTGCTGCAATAAATCGTACTACAGACACGGGAAGAACATGAGTGAATTCAACTTCAATGTGACTCCTTTCCCGCTTGTAAACTCGTCGGCATCTGTCTGGTTTAGGAAGAGGAATACAAACCGACGTGTAGGGTGGTTATAGTAGCACAAGTTTCAGTGATTTTATTATGAACTGACTGCGTGTGTTGTGCAGGAACTGCAACACACCGGAATAATTGGCAATTCGTACTTATAGTGGAAAGGAGAGCATTACTCAAATTTGCAACTCCTTTAGCAGCTGAAAGAAGAGTCTAAGTCAAAGTCTAAGTGTACAAACCAACAATAAGGTAACAAATTAGTCGTACATAAGTTAAACGCAAGAAAATTATTTATACACCTAATACGCAACATTGCCTCAAACATTATTTCAACGCGGCTCTCTGGGGAATTATATTCTACAAGGAAATATTTCTTATATTTCTTCATCAGTTAACAGTTAGCAGTATCATTATCACATGTATGTTCCTATACACATGTAAGCGATTTCTATAAATCATACATTTGTCAATACATACTTCCCAAACATAAGGAACCCAATTGATTGAAATTCTATTATCGCTTTACATTACAGCGTAGCGTAAATATTGTTATCAACATTATAAGTGCGTATTGCCTGTTACTTCATTGTAAGTAAATAGTGTACAAGGTACCATACTGCAAATGGCAATCCCTTATTAGTACATAATAATAGTAATTACAGTACAAAGTGATCAGTTCTGCATTGTGTTAGTTACTACAAAGGAAAGAAATAGTTCGAATGAACTAGGATTGTCTTGTCGTTCTGATTCTTTGAGTAGTGTAAAAAAGAAATTGTGCAAATAAGTTGTGTGTGATTCCCTTAAGAATAAAACATAAAATAAATGCATTGCATATACTATCTCTGTCTGAACTATCAATTTTAAGTTGTAAGCGAATCATCTTAAGTTGAAATCTGGTTAATTTTGTGAACAACTTAGTTCAAAATTGAAGTCACGTCAAGCTTAAGAATTCATTCCCATACTAGCAGACTTAGGTAAAAACTAGCCGACAAACTGCTGTCGGTTTGTACGGTCATCTGTGCCACATTTTGCACTACTACTTGACTTCTTGTAATTAAATGTAAGTAAAGCTGTGAAGTAACTTTCAAAAGTTCAGTGAATTCCTTTGTGTCCGTTTATATCTTAGGATTACTTATAATAATGTAAGTACATTGCACCTTGTGCTTGTCTGTTAGATAAGTATTTTATATAATCATACTAATGCTAATAAATCCTTTATCCCACAGTGGTAGTTATAGTTATTTCCACCGAGATACATAGGTAGGCCAGGGAATAAGTGAATAAGCAGTTAGACTGGAAATGAAACACGTTGCATAGCTTTATAGCAAATTGAGTACAGTGTAATTTTGCCTTATACCGTCGTCTACATATCCGCTGTCGAATAGTTTCGTTGAATCGAGTACACAGGCAAAGCAAAGCAAAGCATGCCATTTCTTGTTGTATTGTACTACTCTGACTCGACTGTGAGGAGTTTAACCCTTTAAATGTAAGGTACATGCAATGCAAGTTTAGTTGGAGAAGTATGACGTTATACTTGCAAAAGTTAAGCCACACCACTACCACCTTCTCGCATCATACGATCCTACCATTCCCACCTATCCTTTGACTTGACTACTTTCCACAAAGGTACACGTACGTGTTATAATCTACTACGTTGTGTTATGTTATGTTTTATGTTAGAATGCATGAATTACACTACTACTACTGGATATAATAGCTAAAAGTATAGCCACACTATCCGTTCCTACATGAAATCGTAGTAGATACACATAGGACCTATAGGCATATGCTAAAACGTAGTAAACTCACTTTCTCAGTGATTTGGTTGCGTACACAAGTTAAGTAGGCAAGTTGCCTGCTTCTGATGTAATAAAGTATACAATATAACATTTGTACGTAAATATTATTTTATTATATAAAATAGTAGAATCAAGTTATACAAAACAAAGCATACTCTTCTAGACACCATAGTTTCAGCAGTAGCAGAGTTGCTGAAAATTGGATGTGTGAATAGGGAAAGGAAAAAATCGAAATATACCTAGCAGGCAGAACAGTCTTATTTTTGCATTGAAAGTGTATGGAAGTTGTAAATAAAGAAGCTTATCGTTTGTCTTAGCTTGCCAATAATATACCTACCTAAAGTCGGACAACACACGAGATTCTGTACACTTAATTTACGTCTTTGAATATGTAAAAAGAGCTCATAGAGAGAAACAGACAAAGGGAATACTAAATTACTAGCTGCTATATTTTGTCTATATATGTGCTATAGCGTTAATGTTTCAGTACATTACCACTTATATTGCTAAAGCCACGTCAGAGTGATGGAACTTTTAGTGAATCAAGTATCTCTCTATGTTTGATCGTAGAAGCGAGACAAGTAGAGTATTAGGTACACAAAGGACGTAAATCTGTTCTTCATTTACAGAACCAACTAACTACTGGAACTATATACTACAATCACATCTCTACTATAGAATCCTGCTGTGATACAGATAGAGGTTATTATTATTATATTATATACTACTACAAAGATAAAGATACTCATAGTAAAAAGTCAGAGTGAATCCAATACAGACAAACCAAACATTGCAAACGAAATTACGTAGCATGTTATGTATCATATCATCAATCGTAGTAGACAAATACATACACTTACAGTTTTTACACTACATTCTGTGACGACATATTTATCAATGCCAAAACAACTTTAACAAACGCACAATGTTTTAGTGCAAGAAATAATATGTAGTTCAGTGATGAGGGAATGCAACACATGCACAGATATTTGCTAAACATTCTCTTCTATCTGGAATAAACAAAACTTTGCCAAAACTCAATCAAAATCACACAAAAAGTTCTCTCGATCGCGTGCAATTCAGTTTACAAATCTTTGCAAATCTCTGTGCAAAATTTGTCCATAAAGGTATACAATTAATATTTGCATTTTTCATTGTTGCAATTTTAAATGAAGATTGAATCCATGCAACTACGTCACCAGGTGGTTGTGTCGCTCTCTGAACTTATAAATAGGTTGTCAAAGAATCTTTAGCTACTTTGTGACGGTTATTTAAAGTAGTACAGTTGGTAGATATAGACAGAAAGATTAATTTAGAATTAGAGAAGTTAAAGGAAAGTATAATAGTGGGTTAAGAAATGTATGTAATGTGTTATCCCTACTTATACATGTGGATGCGGTAATTGAACACGAAACTTTTACTAACATCATCATACGCACGCAAGCATGCTTCCACACAGCCACGGCAGAACTAAAACCACATAACAATTTTTAGACTTTACACTTCTTGACTTCTTCTGCGACTGATTCACAGAGTGAGACCTACAAATAAACACGTCTAGAGTCTTAATCTCTGAATTGCTGAAGAAGTAAAGTCTGTTTGTCTTTGTGTGTGTGATGTGTTTGTAAAAGTGTGAGTTAGTTGGTGTGGCTGAATTCTGAATCTCAAACAACTCACACAATTTAAGAAGAGAGCAGCAGCGTGGTCTTCCTTGGTGTTTCTCTTAATCAGTGTAAAGCTGATGCGCGAAATTCGGGTTTGTCGGTTTTCTGAGGAATTTAAATAATTCAGCTGTGCAACTATTTGTATCTGTGCGTGGTGGGTGTTTGTTCAGGCAGTTTAAATCGTTAAATAACTTGGGAATTTCTAGTAATTAATATCTTGACAGTTTGCTAATTGTATTCGTCATAGTTAGAATAATTGAAGTGATTGTATTATAATCGAATCTCAAGTTTAAATTATAATTAAAAGAGAACTCCTTGGTTTTTCTGCCTTTCCTAAAGTCGTAATACACAATACCCCTAACCCCCCACACACAGTCAGTTACACATACATAATCACTTAACTAGCATTTAATAGTGGTGGTTAAAAATATACTACAGATAAATATACTACTTGTCACTTTTTCTTAGGATACTGCAAAAGGTTGCTGAAATAGATTGTGCAGATATAGAGGGCATATAATTTTGTCAGCAATTTTTAGTAGTGGTTATTTGTAAACAAGTTCAGTAGTAAAGTAAAGGAATTCAGACAGACAGACGGAGCTTGGTTAGCAAATAAATAGACAAAGACAATAGAACTTATGACAGAAGAAGATTTGAAGACTAAACAAATAAATTTTCTAAAATGATTCAGCAGTTGTTCAATAATTGATTCGTCTTTAGCCAGAAAAAGTTCGAAGATTGTTTGAATAGTCATCGTCCTATTTTTAACATCAAGTTACAGTTATTGTAAAGTATGTGAAGAGAATTTATACATTTATTTACCAATAATTATTATCTATACACTTCAATATATCTTACAGCTGTATTGTTAAATACTAAAGTAAATGATTATTATTATAATATCCTTTCTTCTGGTCTACTTATCGATAAGCTTACACTAAAGACACTAATGCGTATAATTTATAATGTTATCTTGGCCAGTTGTTTATACCACTGTCACCATTACCACTTATATTATCATAACAGAAGTCTAATATTATCATGTCTATTAATTTATTTTATTTTTATCTTATTTGCACAGTGATTTCTCTGTTGTGACTGCCAGTGTCAAGCGCTCATAAAGCTTACGATTGTGGTGGCTGTCAGGCTGTGTAAAGGCTCAAAACGTATAGGAACAGAAACAAGAGGACAACCAAGATTTGCAATAGAAAATTCCTGTGCCACATATCTGTGCATCATTGCATGCAACTCTAACTTAACCATTTGAAACTGTAAGACATGCATTATTTAACACATATTTGAAGTAGTTAATAACTTGTTTTGGAAAAGCTTTACGAACCTTGTGGTGTTAAGTCATTATGTGAAGTAGGCTCGTAGATAAAGGACTCCAGATCTGCCAAAGCGTGACATTTGGAATAATCTTGCAGTGAAGAACAGTTTTCAAGTATAAAATCATCAATAATATTCATATCCATTCCATCAAATTCGTCGAAAGCAGGAGGTATTCCAGAGTTGTCATCATCGCTAATGAAGTTTTTAGCCACAGGGAACATGATAATATCCTGGATGAACAGCTAGAGATTAAGAGTTATATCAACAGAGTATATTATGTGTTACTTTTATTCAACGAATTCAATTTCTTGCTGAGGTCGCTAGTTGAAATAGGTCACCAAAAAATACAAGGTCGCTTTGTATTTTTATAATGATTATCTTTGTTGGTAGGTATTTCATTTCGAGGTGAAAGGTTGCAGTATGTATATTACTTAGACAACGATTGCATTAAAGAACAGTAGCATACATAGAATCATCTTGCTGAATTAAGTTTTCGTCTTTTTTGCAAGACCTGCGACTGTAGGATGTATTTGTAAATGAACTGCACCTGAGTTATTCATTCTTACTTTCTTATGTAGTATACAATTATGTAATACCAATTACCAAGGTGGTTGCACTCTATATACCATATACCATGATTCGACAAGTGTCGTGTGAAAATTTCTCACATTGTATTCCCGTTTTCTAAAATTATATACATGTATGCAACTTTAGTAAAGTATTGACAGTATGATTTACTGAATGTTAGTTTTCAATGAATTCATTTCTAACATTACCGTTAAAATTAGTTACTTTACACAGCCAATTCGTTGAAAACTGTACTACAATATTTATTTACTATTTATGAATCGCAGTTTCACTGTATATTAATGTTACGTTTTATTTTCTCAAGCCTTTGTACCATTGTTTTGTAGTAATGACGTGTCGGTGTTTCTGATGCTAACAATTATTTGCAATGTTCGCATGCTTTTATGTGTTATAGGAGGGTTCAAACAATAATGACACAATGTAATTTTTTTTATTAAAGTTCAAATGCACAATTGCACATGAATATTATCGTAGCATACGAATATTATCAATTGCAAAATTAGTATCTTTGAAAGAGTAACAGTATTTGAAAGTTAGGACCCTTAACTTAAAGCAAACCTACATATTATGCAACCTTCTACACTACAGATTAATCTACATACACATTTTATAAATTGTATAATTAGCGTACACTTTTTTATGTAACCGCTGGTGGAAATACCTCGCGATCCTGCGACCCAGAATACCGGCAAAAATAATTAGGGAAAAACATTTGCGTCAAACATAGCTTGCAAATTTTTGCCAATGGATTTGTGACCAGTAAATCAGGAAATGGTTTGGATTTATCGGGAAATTTTTCCAGGATATCGGGAAGAAAAAGTTTTTTCCAGCAGCGTATGTAACATTACATACGATTAAGGCCAATTTTATTTCTACAATAGTGACCTCTGAAAAGGTTTCCTTCTACTAGTTATTATAGTATCACGGGTGTAATTGTAAGTGTACAATTTTAGTCTTGAATTCTTGGCAGTTCGAAATAAAATTATATTATAGTTCTAAGTTCTATATATCGTAGATGCAAAGTCTGAAATATCTGTTTTCCTATTTACTTAGTGCTGTAAAATATAATCAAGAATGGAGGGTAAAAGCTTTAACGCAAAAATCTATGACGTGCTCCATAACACAAAGTTCATGGTCATTCCTGAGGTTCTAGGATCGACAGTATTTCACTGTGAGTAGTAAAAATCAAATTTTTGTGTGACAAATCTAGCTATATAGTACTAGATTCTAAGATTTAAAACTCTTGTACAAAAATTAATTTCACTCATTTTACTAACGTGAAGTGTGTAAAATGTTTTTTGTAATTTTTCGGTTTTAAAAAACTCATTTTAACAATACTTTTTGCTATGTGTGAAATAATGTTTCAAATGTCAAATCCTCATGTAAATCCTTTTTTGCAATATTTGTGTTAAAAGAGACACGTTGTGAACATGTGTATTATTATTATGGTCTGACTGTGATCTGTGATGTGACATACAAATATTGGGGACACATGTTGTACGAGTGACAATATTGATTTGTAGGTTTCCAGGTTTCCATCCAAAGTATGTTGAAGGTTCGACAAAGGCGAAAGTCTATTTAATGTTATGTAATGCGTAGTGACTGTGGAGGAGTTTAGTACTTCATGTAAAGGTTCATATTATGTGATTATAATTAGTGCACACTTTTTTGTCATATTATGTGATTATAATTAGTGCACACTTTTTTGTCATATTATGTGATTATAATTAGTGCACACTTTTTTGTCATGATGACTTAATTTCTCATGTTTATGTTTATATTTTGCTATATGAGGAAGGGTATAGGTAGGTCGAGTTCAGTCGCATTTGCGGTGCTTAATGATATCAACACTCCAAGATATAAAGTCTTGTTTGTATGAATGACATGACATATCATAATTTATGATGCGGAGTGAACTAAATTAAATAAAAAGAGAGATAAGGATGAATGACTGGTATGAGTACTGAATTGTTAGTATGCAGTTAAACACTTTGCATTACACTGTCAATTGATTTGTATCATTGCAAATGTTTTCTTTGTAAACGTGTCCACATCTTGTGGGAGGAGGGAGGAGAGGTTGGGTGAAAATATAAGTCACTAAAATAATAACCATTATAATACTCTGTAGATGCGGGTAATTGAGAATTTACTAATTTATAACTTAAGTGATTCTGCTCCGAAAATTCAACCCAAATTGATTTTTGAGTATAAATGTAAACTGTTCATGTGATGTGAGGACATGTTCCTGTTCATTGAAATGTTACATACCTAGAATACCTACTAAATATAGATTCTATTGTAGTTGTGGTCTCTATCAAAGTTGCTACTGATTTTTAGAGTAGGCCATAACAATGATATGCATAAAATATTATTGGTATCCAGTAATAGTCAATTCATTTCTATTTCCGTTCGTTTTACTGTTGTTGCAACCAGTTTTGAACGAGTTAAAGAGACATTAACGTTAGTCTGAATGTATGCAGTTCAGTCTGAAAGTGTATATCTTTGTGAGCTGGGTGTATCCACGTGGTGAACTTGTGTGCTTTCTTTCTTGAATATGAGTCGCTTGTGGATCAATACAGCGAGCCCATTGGGTATTCCTAGCTCACGCCACACTCGAACTCTCTTGCAGATGTATTATTCTTATACGCTCAAATTCAACATAGTCGCTGGATGTTCGCAATTGTCTCCGTCTTCCGCTTATGCATTTGATAGTTACAACTCTGCAAGGCAAATAAAAATTATGAATGACTAATATGAAAGTAGTTCATGAACTCGTGGTTGTGTTTATACTGATAGCGTAACTGTACTGCTCTAAATAAATGTACCATCATCGTCATCATCATTCTCCCAGTAGTCGAGTAGTCTCTGAGTTTTGATAATTGGTAATGGTAACCTGTAAATGATTCTGAATGTTTGCTTCCTGTCGGTTCATTATAACAATTTCCTTCTCTCGTTTTATATTAATCTGTAGGGCACGCAGAACAAGAGACACGCTAGGTTTGAATAGAGGACATACTATAGTATTAACAATGGGAAATAAATGAGTATCTGTATACACATATATTTAAATTATGCAGTGGAGGATTCAATAGTGTCTGTGTGATCTTTGACTGAAGATATAATGATGATGCTGAACAAATGTATATATGCATAAAATATTGATTGATGCTATGCGGGCATGCTAAGTATAAGTAACTCAGAAATAGATAATAATAATGTGGTTGTTTATAGACTTTAGACTTTATTACATGTAATTATTGAAGTGGTTGATTATTACTTCTATAATGTTCCCACTGTAATTCTGTAATAGTATAATAGGTATATAATAGTTTTAAATATCATAATGCCTCTGCTTTAGTGTGAATTCTAATGTAAATTCATAACATGGCTGATACTTTACTTTGTATGTATGATTTAAGCATGAAGTATCCATTGGGAATTGTTTTTAGAGAAACTGATTTGCATTGGTATATAATATAAATAATTAATTGGGCATAATGTGCGTGTTAACCCTCTACAAGCTAACTGATAATTTATTACATTTGAAGTAGCGTAGATCAAAGCAAACTAAAGCTGTGTGTTTTATAAAAGTTTTATAATACTAATTTGATGAAAACGCGGATTATTTTTAATTAATTAATCTTTATCTTTGCAGTGAAAAAGAGGATGGAAGAAGCGTTAGACTGGATTCCCGGCGGTGCGGCTGGAGCCGCCGCAATAGCTGGTGCAGTGGCTATGGGCACCTACTACGTAGCTACTAGGCCCAAACCTGAAATTCCCATGTTTCCTCTCCATGAACAAGCATTCCTTGAGCCTGTAAGTAAATTTTTCGTTTCTAAATAAAACAGTAGTTGATAGCTATCTCAATGTCAGTTTATGTATCTAGTAGGTATTATTGCAGAAAGTTTTATTCGTAGTTTTTTAAATTGAGCATTATCAATTAGGTAACTTAAATTTAAGGTGTGGATACTGCAGAAGAACCCATTTGTGTCTTAGTAATTCTCCTTTAAGTACGTATTTATACGAAGATAGTGTTTATTTACAACTTGCAATTATCTAGTCATACGTCTTTCATTTCCATGTATAAAATTATTCAGTTCAGACTGCAGAGTTACATTTTATGAGTCGTACAATTCTTAATGAGTTGTATACTCAACAAGAAATTAAGGGTTTGTGCTGTATTAGATTATCTAACACTTTTGTGATGTCTCTGTCTGTGGCTCTGGAGATTTTCCTTGAACAATTGCAGTAACCGAATCCAATACAGACGAGATAGGTGGCG
The DNA here is from genome assembly GCA_019776165.1 of Pogonognathellus flavescens. Lineage (NCBI taxonomy): Eukaryota > Metazoa > Arthropoda > Collembola > Entomobryomorpha > Tomoceridae > Pogonognathellus > Pogonognathellus flavescens. Next base: position 50,826 of record JABASD010000188.1, read on the forward strand.
AAACATGTATTAGGTAGTGACTTTCAGTCTGCTTAGAACTGAATGTTAGTGTTGATAATGTGACTGCGTGAAGATGATCATAAGTAGCAAATAAAGAAAGGAATAAAAAAACTGCTGGTAGAAATGAGGAAGAGAAACATAAGATGTAGCAGCTTCATAATTACAACACTCTCAACACACTTATACTAGTCTCACAGGAATTAAGCTTTTACTCGAGTTGTTCATTTAGGTGTTTTGGAGATGTACACTACAACAAACTGGAAGAGAGAGAGAGAGGGGCAGAGCGAGAGACACACTGCATATAGCTACAGTTGGGATGCTTGATGGGTTCCTTAGTGAATCCCGAAAAAAGATTCTATATTTAAATCGGCTACTGAAAGTGCAAAGGAGTCATCCCTATGTCTCTTCGTCTGTAGTGTACTTAGCTAGTACTTTCATACACAGTTTATTTTCAAAGCCAACATCAGCAATAAAAGCAACCTTGCCGTGCTTATATTATTACTCTCTTTCCGTCAACCTAGAATACTTGGTCCTCTGCTTGAACATGTCTACTAATATCCTGTAGTGTTCTGGGTAGCCCGATTCATTCCGAGCTCCATGGTACAAAAGAGCTCCATCAAAATGAAACATTCGCATTTTTAACATTGCACTCACAGCATACAATCTCTTTCATTACTTCAAACTATTGCCACTACTTCCACACTACTATATCTGCACTTCAACATAATAATAAGACAGTAGCACAGCATAAATACATATACCTACTAAGCATATTGGAAATAAGTAAGAGAACATCTAGAAAAGAGACTGATTCTTATCGCTTTCCCTTTTCCGATACATTTCATTGAAATTAACTTGCATTGACGAAGACGTTGCATTGCATAAAATTATATGTAGACATTAAAATTGATTAGGAAACATCGAAAAAGGAAGGGAGTGGAGTTTGTACTTAAAATTATTTAGTAAAAAACAGTGTCAACTTGAATCTTCGTCTACAGTGCGTGTTATTCTTCCTTGAGCACTGAGCAGAAGAGTATCAATAATGAGCTTAAGAAAGATTTGAATCAGGATGTTGTTATGTTGCCGTTGCTACAGTCTAATGGCAAAGTACAAGCAACACTCGCTAGTACAAGTGTATAATCTAATGATACTTACTTGCCATTAGTAAATGACACTTTCTTTCTCGTAATCTATTGTATTGTTTAGGTGTGCTTGTGCTGTGTTATATGCCAGGTTTGTTTTATGTGAAGGTATATTGTATTCGTTGTTATCGGTTTATTTCGGAGTTGGGCTCGGCTGTTTGTTTCTCTGTGATAAGATGAGCGAATATAAAATTGCAATGACAACGACATTAGAAGAGCATTTCAGCATTTGCATACAATATAATAAGGTTCTGCTTGGCCATGAAAGGTAGGCCTGGCTGTAGGGTGTTAGCTTTTGTCTGTTAGGCAAGTACAATGCTGCACTATGTGTGTAATAAATAGTATCCCTAATTCATTGAATGCAAAGGACGAGTTTAGGCACATCGGGCTGGGCCAAGTCAACCAAACTAAAATGTTGTCTTGTTTTCTGTTCTGGTAGTAGGACGTATACATGAGCAATCATTGTGTCGTCGGGTTTGTAAAATTGGGGCTGGGATATACAGATGGTTGCACGTTACACAATATTCCCTTCCCGCTTTCCTATATTATCTGTGTTAGTAGTTTTATTTTGCTTTCCTTTAAATATATATGCAAATTAAACAAAGCAGAAGTTATACACATACTCTCTCTCTCTCTCTCTCAAGTTGTTGTGGAGTGAGATCATTTTAGTTCATGTTCATGATCATTCTGCAGACAGACTGTGACTAACACTTCTTGCAAGTGTAAACGATTACATTATGCTATCTTTCTGCTCTTTCCCTTTTATTCGCATTGAAAATTATACTATTATGTCTCGAACTGCCTTTCTCAACGGTTCAGTTAGCCTTGCTGGAAGTGATGTACTGGAATATATTACATTTCTGAGATTTCTGTCACCTCGAAACTGAATTACCTATTTTACTGTTACTGAGAGACAAGAAGGAGACAGCCAATCACATGATGTTATGAAATTATGACTAACTAATCTAATAATAAATCCGGGAGTGATAGATGGTAGGTATGTTAGAAAATCGTATTCCTGTGAATCATGGAGCATATTTAGTAGGCATTTAACTTGGTTCTCTTAACAGGAGTAAGATTTTACTTATTGCATAAAGACATTTTTCAGATACAGCCTTTCTCTCTATAGGTGCGTCACTGATAATGTCAATTTTGTCGATTTTTTTACCGATGATATATGGATGGAGTTTTGCACTAAAGGGTGTACTAAAGAGAGTTTTTAAGCGAAATGAAAAACTTTTATAGCAGCATGTTTATCATATCTAGGCTGTATATTTGTACAATTTTGCGTAATTTATATGACGTAGTAGGTAGTAGAGGAAGGATTTACGATGTTTAGGATTCATCATATCTGAAGGTATGTAAAAGTGTAGTTTACTTGTAAGATGTGTAATGCGATAATGCAAACCTCTGCCACCTTCATGGTGGTTACAATTATCAAAGTCCTAAATTTAGCAATTCAAGACGTGTGCGACATTTTGTTAAAGTTACAACCAAGAAGAACGCAGTACAGTTCGTAGTACTGGTGCACATGGTTGCATATTTATTATTTGCTGATAGTGAATTTTTTATGTTGATTGTAAACACAGACAAATGCCAGGGTATCTACTCCAGAGATATTTTTGCGGTTGATGTATTCAAAATCGTATCTTATTACTCACTTAATTTCAGTTATAGCGTAATATGTATTTGTAGGTGAGTGCGTTTTGATTAACCCTTGTGGGTAACTACAGAAATGAGATTTTTTGGATGTAAAGATGAAATAGAAGATGAGCATGTTGTTATCACAGTCAAATCATAGAGATCATCTTGTATTTTTATATATAGTTATAACTCGTGTCATCTTGATTTTTATTTTTTGTATGGCCTTGTCTTCCCTGGTTGATCCCATTCTGGTTCAGTTCTGAGCTAACGTCTTGGTGTATTTATTAGTACTTATGTATGTGTTTGTAAATATTCATTCAAGTATTTAGTTGGGTGTTTTGTATAGTCTGCTCTTGACATTTCGAATTTAGCTTCAGCCAAATCCAAATGTGTTGAACTTCACAAGAAATTAAAATTGTAGTTTGTTTGGACGCTATAGGACTGTCCTATTGCGACTGCGATTTCTGCGTATGTTGTTGGCTTGACTTTATTGCTTCGTTTAGCTTGGCACATCGTTCGTGTGTCGAGTTCCTAAAGCACAAGTTGTAAATATAAGTAGTTAACCAGTCTAATAAGTAGTTATAGCTATTCCAAAGTTTTTCATAACTCACGAGGAAATGAAGGTGTTTATTTCATTCAGCTGTGAAAGCAAAAGGCGCATTTAAAACAAACTAATGGTAAGCACAAGGCCAAGGAAACACGTTAGTTATAATAATTGGTATATTTTTTATACTGGTTGTGTTCTCGTAAAAAGCAAGAAGCCAAACCTCAAATGTTTCGGAGTAAACGATGAGGACTCTACCAGAAAATGAAAATTATTGTGTAGTGGGATGATGAAGGTTTATAACAAATTGTTACAGTCACAAGTTTGAGTCAGTCATGAAAAGAGATAATTAAACATCATATTATCCATATGTTAAAATGTTAAGTATGGTTGCTTTTGGGCTGTTGTCAAAATTAGTGAAATGGATCCCTTATTTATTTAAAAATGAAGGATGATGGCAGTAGCAATTAATATCATTGTAGGCAAGCACCGCTTTTCAGTTTCATACTGCTTAGCTAAGTGCTTCTTTCAATTTACAGTTAATGTTCTTGAACAATAAAATAAAATATATGTAAATATAGGTTCATTATCATATAGCGAAGCATAAAACATTAACCACAACATTATCTGTACTAAGGGATTTACGTCACGTATGTATGTACATGAAATATTTAAACGATGTTGATTTTTTCAAAAAATCCAAGCATTTAGTATCATGATTTTTTCATTTTATCCTGAATTTATATGATCCCCGTAGGAATAGCTTGCAGTTACTGTCTATATAAAGTATCTCACGTTTTTATGTGGTGCACCACTTTTATCATCTACCACATATTAAGAGAGCGCAGTGCAGCAGGAAAGGTTCTCTCAATGGAATGCACATTATTTAGAGAAAACTAGAAAGTTTTTTGAAAAGAAATGCCGAAAGGTTTGAGAAAATGTTGAGTTTTTGAATGGTAATCAATAGACATTTGTTTGAACTCGTTTGTTTCGGTGAGAATTATTATACACGACTAGGTGTATATGAAGACAGACGCATGGAAGCCAGGAACACAGTAGACCATAAAGCGTAAAGGAGTATGAAAAGACGAGAGAGAGATAGAGATGAATGTAGAAACAGGCGGGGTTGGACCAATTGGATCAACAGCCGGATTTTTGGCATCCGGTACTTTTGGCACTTCTCAGATGTAAAGTATGGAAGAGTACAGTAGAAAACTACAACACGGCTATGTTCTTTCAATCGGCTCTTGTTCAGTCGTCTCCTTATATTTTATTCAGACTACAGAGGAGAGGTGTGTGTAAGTGTATAAGCTGTGGAATCACTCACAAGACGATAGGGACACACCACTAGCACAGACACAAACACAACGTCCCAAAACTTACACAACACGACAGCATAGCAACATTCAAACTAGATATTACAGATCAGACTCGGTGCGAAAGGTTACATCAAGGAAAGAAACTATAGGGAAAAGGTCTAGAAATCAACTTCTCGATAGAAAGTAGGTATCTCATCATATCATCAACAATATCATCGTCATCATCATGAGCATCTTGTTGACGGTGAATTCATCTCCAGAGGTTCACCTCCTTTACTTGCGGAGCGATCTGACGATAGCGTAACGATAGTGTTCATCAGCTCAGTTTTCATAAAACAAGTTTTTCCATTTTTGAATATTTTCCTGTGGGGAATTGTTGGAGAGAGAGAGAGAAGGATCTACGAAGACTCAACTGAAGCGATTGGATCTGATGCAATAACTTAGGAAAAAGACTTGTTGCAGCTTTGAGCCAAGTGTGGTGTAGTGCAGTGTAAAGAATAGAGATTTAATCGTTAAATCTAAATCTGGAGAGAGATTTTGGTGCGACTGCGGTGATAGTCGTGAAGTTTACTACAGGAATGTGTAAAAAGGATCTGGTGTGATTGTGCTGGTGCCTACTGTGAGTGTGAGCTGACTCAGCTATACTTCCATTTTTTTAAAGGAGAAAGTGAATTGTTCTCTGTTTAATATTTGTATTGAATTGGTTCGGAAAGTTGAGAATTAAAGAAGAAGAAAATGTGTGGAGGTTGTTGTTTCCTTCCGGAACCCATTAGAATCCCATTGGATTTGGGGAACCAGTCAGAGGTTATCAAAGTAGGTGCCCTGCACATTGTAAGTAGAATAGAGTTTTTCTTTTTCTTACTAATCCTTTAAGTTTGAATTTAGTTGTAGTAGTTAGTTCAAAACACGGTACATATATACAGAGATATGTATTTAAATTTTGCAATGCAAATTACTGTAGAAGCTCATTAAACAAAAAAGGTAATTTAGCTTAAAGTTTAGTAGTCTTTTAAAGATTGATGCTATTGCACTGCTTTCCGAGATGTCTGTGTTAGTTGTTTTACAATTTACACACTGTCCGTATATACACGCTCCGTATACTCCACCATACATACATAAAATCTTGTTGGGGAGATGGAGATTATTGTTGTAGAATAATTTTAGTAATGTAGGTACTTTTACGTACAAAAATGTACTGAATTACTATAATTGCTCTTGGGTGGTATTCGCATTGACAATTTTCTCGGTCATCAGTGAACAAACTGCACACTGGTATCCAAAATCTGCCGTAGTAGAAATATTCTCAATGTAGCATTGCTCGTAAATAGGACTTTAATGATCTGATGTTTGATTTGGATGTGAGAGTGAATCCGGCTCGACTGCGTGTGGGAGTGGGAGTATGCAAGAGTGTGCCGAGTGGCTTGATTTAAGTGTCTGCACGATTTGAGTGAATACATTTGTTAGTGGAAATTCTGAGTGAGTGTACGTGTGAGTAAAAATTGTGAGAGTTTTAAATTCTAGTATGAGATATTATTGTACTTTTAGTATATTTGTATGATTATTACATGTCTTACATTATTACGTATCTTCTTTTTGTCTGTTGCTTTTGTGTATTATATGCAGCATTCTCGTATTCTATATTGGATGTTTGGTGTAACTTGATCTCTTTGTGGAAACATGTGATCTGTGCAAAGTAAAGAGTCTTGTAGCCGATCATATGCTTCTCGCTCACTCGCATGTACGTGGCACGTACGTGTGAAATACAAATTGTATGTAGTCATGTCTCACTTATGTGAAATGTAAATGAATGTATTTGTACATGTACATTTACACTCACAATATACCACTGTCCTACATACCTTCTGTTGGCGATTGTACTTATAAATATATAATCTTTCTTCCAGAACTATAATATGGAGACACATCATAAGGATATACTATGTAAGCATACGCATGAAACTGCTGTGCATATTTTCGTAGTACTTTTTTCTTTGTCGTTTCAGGCTGTGTTGTACAACCATTAAGAAAATAGAAGTAAAACAAAGTTTGGTAGGACACATATATAAAACATGATTTTATAAAAACGGAGTAGGTATACATGATATGTATATGATTTAAGTTAGTTGCTATCTTCTATTTGAAGGGTTTCGTATGTAAGTAACGTGGAAAATTCTATTATTGTGTAGAAGTTGAATGTATAGTATGTGCAGGCATTAGTAATGTTGACGTAATTGATCTTCTTAACTGGAGCTGAAGCTTTTATACATGTGTGTCTGTCTGTAGAGTCTGTACCTTTCGACTTTTCTGCGAGATTCTGTAATCACATTCCCATATCACGTAAGCTTTGCTTAACTGCAAACAAAGGAATTCTGCAGAAGCATTCTTGTCTTATTTCTCCGTCACATTACTGTCTCAAAATAGTTGTTGGTGTAATTGAAGGGTTGTGAAAGAAAAAAACAAATTAGCATAGTTGAGGCATATATTACCAAAAGTTTTGGATGATTGGAATTTGAAAAGGTTAATAAGGACTGAAATGCTCTGTTTGTGTACTCTAGCATTTTTAACTTAAAGAAAAAAGCTGAAAATTCATTCATCTTATCTGTGTGTATGCATATATACCTACAAATAAATGCATTATTGGTTTAGTATGTTAAAATACTACAAATATTACTTTTTAAGTGTGATCATGTTGACTAAATTGAAAAAATGGAGAGAACGAACGGATATTTCTTTTCTAATCATGTGTCTCGTTGATAAGTACTTCTACGACTACGAACGAACATGTAAATGTTTCCTTTTGGCAACGTCTGACTCGTTTTCACTTCAACTGTTCGACATGCTTTCTTATTGTTTTTGAAAAGTGTGTACGTGTGTGTGTGTGTAATAAGAAATTTGGGTCTTTTATCGTTTTAGTGTTCTATGTTACACGATATCATATTACGTTACTTAGCGAAGTATGGTAGTAAATGCTGTAAAAATAGGAAGGGACTGCTGTCTGTTTGTTTGTATTCATTGCATTGTTGGATTTCTCTCTCTCTTTCTCGACACTCTCTCGAGAGAGACTCGACTGTGTAAGTTAGTGTGATTCAAGAAAAGCAAATACACAGATCTGGTGTAATGCAGAAAGGACATTTTCTTATTGACTTTGTGCATTTTATTTGTCATGGATCTCGGTAACGTGTATTTTTCTACGGTGTCCTATGTGCAAAGAAAACATAATAACGTTCGTTAGTTGGTACATTCATGTTATACATTATTAGAGTGCAAGATGTTTTCCGTTGTTTTTCGCTACAATGTAAATACAACAGTGCATGGTGGAACATAAGCAAAACCATGCAAGCTGTGTATGTATCGTAATCAAAATATACATTCGCAACACTATACAGTGGCAGGTTAACCTTGGCACTAGATTTTAAGAGTTGGGAATTTCCTAAGTACAATTGGGGTTTGGGACTGATACTTATAATAATATGCTATTGTTGTGAAGAAAGTATATTTAGGATTTATTCTAATAAGGATACTGCTCCACGAGAGAAGAGGAACATCGACAAAGATGGGGTTGAGTGTAAATTTAGTAAAAATGAAAAAATGAGGATAGAATTTCATGTTATGTAAGCCATAGGAAGCCTTGTCACCCATGACAAGATAAAATAAACTATTAGTGTAAAAATGGTTAGGTACTTAGTGGATTAACGTTTAGTTGGCTTACAGTCTTTAAAAAATGGATGGATCATCTTAGATTTATTTAATAAGAAGAGTTGTATACATATTTATGTTGTAAATGAGTGATCATATGCACATTTTTCTTGTGTAGGTAGACTAGAGACAGGTACATTCCTTGTAGTTCTTTTTGATTTACGGTGTTATGAACGTGAATGAATGTCTGAAGAATTCAATATGAGATTTTTATTGCGAACGTTACAGATTATGTTATGTATCACCCGGTTCTGCTGGCCATATGCCATTTGAGGTAATTTACTTCTTCACATGATCACACGTACACACCCACACATTTTTATGTGCAAATCTACACGTACGTATAGCGGAGAGTACGTAAGTTGCCATGCTCGATGCTCGTGGGATTGAAACCTTTTATTGTACAGAGAAAGTCACGCGGTTTTCTTTTTCGGAGAGATACTTCGTGTTATTATTGACTAAATTGTATTAAGTTATGACTTGTTTATGTGCATTTTAAGTGTAGGGCAAAATCTGCACACTCTTTAGGTTTGTTATGGACTTTGAGCACATTGTGTAAAGAAAAAGTGCTTTCGCGATGTATTTTTGTCATTTGTCACTCGTTTAGAACGTCATGAATTTCTGTATAGGAGTTTCTGTAGAATGTGATTCCTTGTTGGCACTCCGTTGCATCGTGCAGCTTACGGACGTTGCTTCAAGAGTATAAACCATTTTACAGTACAAGATGTTGGAATTCTTTGCACTTAGAGTAATTTGAATGCTCTTTCACGTTCATCATATATTTATGTATGCATTGTACGAGGGGTACTGAGCTGAGTAGGCAGGTTTAAAAAGAAGTTTTCGTTTGGTGTTGATTGCTCATAAACGTAACCCCACCGCGTGATGGCTCACATGATTTTGCGAAAGTAAATGGCAAATGCATAAGCGTTTGCCTGATTATTACTGATTATTACTAGCTATAATACTTTCTAATAGTCACATCTGTTTCCAAAATGTGGAGAATTATAATATATTGAGAAATACCTAGTCTACAAATTGAGGTTAATAAAAAATAGGATTGTCGGTATGTTACTGTCCTTCGTCATCCTTTCTATAGGGAGATGCAAAGTAAATATGTGTAAATTATATTTCACAATTTATCAGATTAGGCAACCATAACGTCTAAAATTTCATGAACATGCGGGAAGTGTTAGTCAACACAGGATATTAATGACAATGATTTACCAGATTTCTATCAATCATTTTAACTTTCAGGGTGCCGAATTAATTCGTACATCGCGTTTCTGTAAAGATGCTAAAGAAGGCAAATTTATGCGATATTTGTATGAGGACTGTCGGACACTCTACGACTCCTTCCGGCGTGGTGCTAAAGAATCAAGTGAGAATTTGCTTTTTATTTTCAGCTTAAAATATTCCAACGTTTTGATGTCACGTCGTTCTTGTTCGTATACTAATTCGCGTATTCATGTTTACTACAAGTTTGTAGGTAGAATTTGTTTGATTTACAAAATTACTGAAACATGTTTTATTTTTTAGATAACGGCCAATGTCTGGGATGGAGAGAGGGGAAGAACAAACCATATCAATGGCTACACTACAATGAAGCGCTTCTTAGGGCAAAGAACTTTGGGTGTGGCTTGTGTCAATTAGGTACGATATTATATTACACAATTGTTGTAATTTATAGTGTGAAAAATTTGCAATGATGAATCAAAAGTTTAAAACGAAATTCTTTGTTTTCAACTAACGCTTAGGTATAACCCCTGGTTCCTACGTTGGAATCTATAGTCAAAACTGTCCCGAATGGATTTTGTGCGAACAAGGTCTGTACTGTTATTCCATGGTGATCATCCCACTTTATGACACTTTAGGTGCGGAAGCCTGCGCTTTTATTATCAATCAAGGTAAGTTGTATTTTACTTTTGAGTTTTACTTTGAAACAACTGTAAAAAGAACCAAATTAAACAACTGACTCTCACACATACTAATTGCTACTTTGAAATTTTCAGCGGAGATGACAACAGTGGTATGTGATGACGATGACAAAATTAATATGTTGCTGGACAAAGCCCCTCAATGCTTGAAACGTGTAGTTCACATCAAGGACATCAAAAGAGACACACTTGCTCGTGCCAAGAAGGCGGGTATAGAAACCTTGAGGTTTGATGAAGTTGAGAAACTGGGTTCTGCGAATAGTCACGTTCATCGTGAAAGGGTACGTTATACGGACACGTTTTAATATTGTAGTAAACCTAAATGTAATACAGAAATGTCAGATTCAAGCTAAAATTGACAAAAAATTGACGTTGTCATAAAATTAAAGCATTGTACTGTTGATAGTTTTGTCTGTGGCTGTAAAGGCATCCTGCTGCTGCAAGTTGAAGAATTTTGATTGAATTGAATTAAAAAAAGATATATTGTTTCAACGGATATTAAAAGCTGTTTCTTCGTTGCACAGACAGAATGTCACAGTCATGTCATGAATGTATGAGCAATTAATGTTTAAATGCATGGTTTAGTTTCTATAATAAATGCTAATTTGTTTCCGTGCAGCCTCCAACTCCAGATGACATTTCTACAGTTTGCTACACATCCGGCACCACAGGGAATCCCAAAGGAGTAATGTTGAGTCATGAAAATATAATTGCGGATGTGTCTGCCGTTCTTCTTCAACTCGGAGAACATAGGCCGAACAGACTTGATGTCATGATTTCCTTTCTCCCTCTTGCTCATATGCTTGAGAGATGCTGCCAGGTGATTGATTTTTGTTTGCTCACAAAAACAAATCGAATTAATTTCCAAACTGATCTTTTGATCTTTCGTATTACATTTTTTATCAATCTCGGTCTCAATGTTTGCTTAGGTGGCTATGTACATGCAAGGCGCATCAGTGGGATTCTTTATTGGTGATATTCGTGGACTCATGGATGACATGAAGGCTCTCAAACCCACTGTCACACCAGCCGTACCCAGATTGCTCAATCGTATCCATGATAAGGTATTTTAAATTCTAACCATTCGTCGACTGTTTTTTGTAATACCGCTTTCAACTTTGAAGCTGAGTTTAATTGTGATTCCAAAAGACTATCTCCTTTATTTGTCCTCATCATTCATTCTGGAAAGTTTTCTGATCAAGGTTTAATTTAATTTATTTCCATTTCAGGTTATTGGAACCGTGAATGGCTCAGTTATTAAGAAAAGTATGCTTCGAATGGCAATGAGCAGTAAAACAGCTGAACTGCAAAAGGGCATAATGAGAAAAAATAGCATTTGGGATAAGTTAGTGTTTAAAAAAGTTCAGGTAATCATCGTTTTTGTTGTGTACTTAAATGCATTATTTTTTAATTATCTAAAGCATTATCTAGGAACTGAAAGAACTCAAACTTTAAATCATTAATGTTTATTTAGGAGAGCATGGGAGGACGAATCCGGCTATTGGTTGTAGGATCCGCTCCACTTAGTGCAAATGTCCTTACATTCATGCGTTGTGCTCTGGGCTGTGTTGTAAGTGAATTACCCAATTAACCTAACATAAAATACCTTGAGACAATATCTTGTATTGTAGAATATACCTTTTATGGACGCTATTGTTTTTGTGTTATAGGTAGCAGAAGGCTACGGACAAACAGAATGTGTGGCACCAGCAACGTTGACGATCCAAGGTGACTGCACACCTGAACACGTCGGACCCCCCATTGCATGCTGCTGCATAAAATTGGTGGATGTACCTGAAATGGAATACTATGCCTCTGCTGGACAGGGTACGAAATTAAATATAAATAAATCTCTTACATTATTTGTTATGTCAATGTCTTATAAAAACACTAGTTTGCTTCTGAGAAAGCAACAATGTGAGGTAATGAAGTACCTGTAGTAATTCAATTTGAATTGATGTTTTGCGCAGGAGAAGTTTGTGTGAAAGGAACTAACGTCTTTAAAGGTTATTTCAAAGACCCAGAAAGAACGAAAACTGCCATTGACAAAGATGGATGGCTTCATACTGGAGATATAGGAACGTGGCTTCCTGTAAGTAGCGTACACAGATTTATACTTCAAATTATCATTAGGAAATAAATTAACTAAGGCTGTGCTGTTATTTTAGAATGGAACTCTGAAAATAATTGATAGGAAGAAACATATTTTCAAATTGTCACAAGGGGAATACATTGCGCCTGAGAAAATAGAAAATATATATACCCAAAGTCAATATGTGTCTCAAGTATATGTTTATGGAGAATCTCTGAAGGTAATTTACCATTGCTGACTTTCACTTTGTCATTTTGAGGGAAAGTTAATGACTAACCATGATTCATTTGAACTTGCAGTCATGTGTAGTCGCTATAATTGTGCCGGATGTTGAAACTTTGAAACAATGGGCGCAAGAAAACGATGTTCCTGGAACACTATCAGTTCTTTGTGCAGATGATCAAGTGAAGGAACTAATTTTGTCAGACATCACTCAACTTGGCAAGCAAGCGGGACTCAAGTCTTTCGAACAGGTATGAGTTCATAGTAAATTAAAAGCGTGATGGTGCAGAAACACAGGTGGTTTCGTAACGGTAATAACTAATCATTGACATTTATAATGATATTTTCAGGTAAAAGATATCTACCTGCATCCTGATCCTTTCTCTGTACAAAACGGTCTCCTTACGCCTACAATGAAGACGAAACGACCTCAATTGAAAACGTATTTTAAGCCTCAACTAGAAGACATGTACTCTAAATTAAACTGATCATATGTATCCTATTAAGTAGACTCTGATAATTATATTTAAATTGTTTACTTTACACTATTACAATAGATAATGAGAATCTATGTAAGTACTTACTTAATTTTAATAGTTATCATGAGTTTCAATATTACAGTGCCCAAAGAAATGTTTATTCAGTGATCCTTATTTAGTTTTTATCAACAATCATAGAGACTACAAATAGTATATCTATAGAATATTATTATATCTATTGCATACTGAACAATGTTACTTCACAATATCCATCCTAGTAAGTACTTAACAAATCATCAGTAAAAAAGTCACAGTTGTCATCTCATCTTAGTTTAGTTGAAGTGGATTGGATATTATGATTTGTGGTAGACGTAGAAGAAGATGATCATGTTACGATTATTGTTTGTGTAAACTTGAGTATCTGATCTTGAATCTTGTAATGCTTGTGTAGAGTAGCCCAACTATTGTCTACATACACAATCTTTTAAGAATCCTCCATTTGCCGTTTCACAAATGTTAATTTAAGTGAATATTAATAATATTGTTGTCTGAATGAATGGATGTTCTTCGTTCGTGTGAATCATCCTCGTATGAATGAACACACTTGAACGAGTGAGTGGATTGAAAAGGTAGCTGATTTGTTGTGTGTTTATGTACACGAGAAGAAAGAGATACGAATTGTAATGTTATTACTACTATATTACTATTAGGGTAGACTACAGTTAGTTAATTATTCACAATGATAATGTACATAATTATATAAGTGAACCTATTGTGTGATCCTCCACTCAAATCCAAATAGGCTGTTGACAGTAAACACTACGAGTCTCCCTCTTCCAACCAAAAGGTTAATAATTTCGTTTCTCATCTCTATAATGTTACAATTAAAATACACAGTCGCTCCAACACAGATAAAGATGTAAGTTTGTAAAGGAAACAATACGCTCGTAAAGAAATTTCATGAGGGTTGAGAAATACTACTGCTACTAGTTATTATAAAACTAAGAAAGTTTAAGATGTAATGTTTTTAAGAAAACTGAATGTCCCTTATGAAATAAAAAAGATGATTTATGATGCGTAGAGTAAAAAGTGTTACGTAATGAAAAGTTTGACTTGTTGTGTAACTTTTCGATCTGACCATTGACATCTGACCTTTCCAGTTTTATGAGACAACTCTCTATCAAGGCTTTATTGTATTACATCCATATTATACTTATATAGATTTAATTTACTCTTTCGAATCAATACAGATACTACAAAACAAAATCACAGAATAATTATTATGTACTACTTATCTTTATCTTCTATAGGAGAACAGTAGAAAAATAATTTAGTTACCAAACCTCTTCCTAACTAATTCGTTGTTTACCTAAATGACAGCTGTGACCAAAAATGACTTGAGTATCACTATGTATTTAGTTAAATAACAAAATATATGATTTGGTAGCTGGGAGTGAAAGAAGAATACTAGAATCGCGTTGCAGAAGAATAAGAAATATGTTTATTTGTGTGAACGCTCAGAATGGATGGTTAAAAATGGCTTACAGTGTCGAGTCGTAAGGTTAAAAGGACGATGTTGATAAAAAGCTGATAGTCAAAACTGAAAACCTTGTAGAAATGAAGTAAACTACAAAATGCTATTTATTATAATGAGTTAAGTGTACCTAAAAGCAAAAGCCTAGTTAAATTCAAATCTGCTGGCTTGTACAAGCCATGCGATTGATGCGATATATTATTATTATGTGTACGACTTATGTAGATGTATGTATAGAACAGAAAACAGACCAGAAACTAATTCGTGTAAAAGATATTAATGTTTTTGTGAAAGCAACGGAAATTCTCATGGATTATAATTATATGTACTATGTACTCCTATAATAATATTACAGTGTAGAAGAACTTATCTATACACACACAGTAATATTATTACAAATACATTACACATATAGATTATGCTAAAGTTAAACTAAACTACTGAACTCTATACTGCGCATCTCTTACGATCCACAACATTCAATTATTCTACTCTAGAACGTAATGTTATGTATTACTACTTAAATTAAAGACTCTGATTGATTGTTTCTTCTTCGGGTGAAGTCAGAAAGAATTCCCCGATGGTTAAATTACAAAGCTTGGACATCATGTAACACTGCAGAATAAGCGTATTACAAACACAAACTAAATTTTCACCAAGAAATGCACTCGCCTTTACAAAGCATTTTCTGTTAGAACTACTGTTGCTAAAAATGAATGCGTTTAGCATAGCTTTATGCTAGCAAATATAAAAACCACAGCTTCTTTATGATTCTTAATGCATTCTCACACAAGTTTGAATGCTGCAGTGCACAAAATATTGGTGAAAGTGACAAAATTATTGTTAAATACAAAAACAGTACTACCATAATAATAATTAATACAACTAATGAGTCATTAGAAAAGAACTGCCTAAATGAACGCGAGAAAAATTAAAATACTAAATATACTTATCGCTGTTATAAATAATTATTGTTATGAATTACTTACTATTCGATAATTATTATGTACTTCTGCAAAAAGCAAGCACTCTACCACATGGAATATGAATATGAATAAGAAATCAGAAAAATTAGCTGAACTAACTACTATATTGTATTATGACACTTAAATATTAGACACGATTTATCTGTAAACAGATTAATTTTTCTTGTACTTTACATTGCATGTATTGTTGTTGTAATTCCTGGGAAAAGAAAAAAGATCCGAAACTAATTTACTATGATGTGAAAAAGCGGAGGTGATACGATAATATGAGAAAATCAATAAAGCATGATGTTATTGTTGTGTTGTACGACTAGTTATATAAGTGTGTTCGTTTTTCCTATGCAGAAATTTGGAAAGCGATAAAATCAGTATTGTGAGTCACGGTTATTGAAATAAATTATGGCAAACGTTTGTCTTAAAGAAAAATCTCATTTTAACAAATCTCATTCCTTATATAAACATGTGCAAAGTGTCATATGAATCAAGTCACGAATTTGGCGAAAAAGGGAATGGTAAACATGCAATCTAATAATTCTTGTATACAAAAATTATTCCTTAGTTTTGTATTTTGATAATGCGGAGTTTGAATTAAAATTTGGGTTTTGTACTTTTGTATTAAAACACAATTCATTAATGTCAAAACTGCTTTCGCCACTTGTCAAACTGAACAGAGCGTATAATTGCAAAGTCATAATTACAGCCTAGAGCTTTATGCAATTAAGTGTTGTTTGAATAAACAATGCATGACAGACTCAACCGCAAATTTGCTTGAGCATTATTAAAACTCTGAGAATAGAACTTATGTAATATTGAATACAGTAGAAGGCTACACTTGTATATAAATGTGCATTAACGTTGTTGACAATGACTTTTGTTACGTTTAATGGTTCTGTATGGTAGAAGGAGTAGTAGGAGTCGTATAGTTTCTATTATTAAGGATATCGCACTGACATGACTTATTTTCTCCTTTGAGGTATGTATATATGAATTGTGTATATATTGAATTGTGTCTTTCTTTCCTTTAGTTGTCACTCATCACGGTGGTGCATTGTGTTCAACGACTATTCATAAGGAATTCATGAATTATTCTTGTTATTGTGTTAGTGAAATGTTGCTTTCACGTGTTCTGCTCTTTATCTGCTTGCAATATGCATTGTGGTATTCGTGGTTGAAAGGAATAGATTACATAGACACCTTGCTTAAATCTCATTCAGGTGTCTCCCATCAATGTCATGTGTGGACAAATATAGAATGATGTATATCAACAGATAAAATGAATGACATTTTATGAGCTGCTTATTCAAATATGCATTTAGTTTCTTCTGGAGAGACTGTGGGGACTGTAGAGGAGTACTTTAACATTTATTGTAATTCTTCTCACGTTTGTAGTGACAGTAATAAAATATTATTACTCGTTTAGTTTTACTATACATAGTATCTACTGATAGGAGGAATAGATTATTTTCTCTTAGTGTCTCCGTAAATTGTTTTTATGGCTAAAAGAGGAGAAATGATCTAAATTGGGAGAATTGTCACGTTGTGTGCAATTGAGAAGAAAGTTAGAGAGGAAATGGGATGAAATGATTTGATAAAAGTTTAGGTGTTGAGCAATTCAAGATTAATGAAGGATGATACACAGGAAATAATGCTATTAAGTAAGTGGATTAAGTTAAGGTATCTTTGTGAAGTTACTGAAATCGATTTACTGTATAATCGAGTTTATCTCTTCTGAGTTTAGAGTGAGAGAGTGTCTGTCGTATTTATTTCCATCATGTTCATCCAAGATGGTACAAAGGACGAAACTGCATCTATGCATTACACTATCTCTTCTTTTCATCTCTCAATTACGTTGAATGATGAAGGTGAAGAAGATGCTAGTAGTAGTCGGGGCAGAAAAAGTAAAGTTGCTCTCGTTATAAATTCATGGATGGAGAAGCAAATGAGTGTCAATGAGAGGTGGTACATTTCTAAGGGCAAATGTTAAGAGGATGAAATGACTGAGAAAGAGCAAGATTCGGAAAACTCACAAGCCTTCTGCAAACAAGTCTGCATCAAGTGAACGAGTGAAGAAGTCTCAAGGAAATCTAATCCCCGTTTTCTGGAATGACGGAATGAGCCCACGAAACTGAAGAAAAGTGGAGCACCATCCTGAGTGTAGACATGAGACCAAATCCAGCCGAAGGAAACGAAGCCAAGGAAGAGAAAAGCATACTGAAAATCATGCATATAAATTTTTCTTCTATATGAGACGAATAAAGCAAAGCAGAGCAAACACAGGCTAAAGATCCGAATGGAATATCATGAGTGTGGTTCATACTGGCGGTGGTGGTGGTGGTGGTGGTGGTAGCGGAAGAAGTCGCAGCAGATATGTCTCTATATAAGCTGTTATGGTTTTATACAGAACACGAT
This sequence comes from Pogonognathellus flavescens, assembly GCA_019776165.1. NCBI lineage: Eukaryota > Metazoa > Arthropoda > Collembola > Entomobryomorpha > Tomoceridae > Pogonognathellus > Pogonognathellus flavescens. The sequence goes on from JABASD010000188.1 coordinate 68,827, forward strand.
CTAAGTTAATATATCCGTGTAGGTGCTCCTAGAATAAAGTACCGAATTCGGGTGGCAGAGACCCAGTATTAGCCTCAGTGCTGGTAGAAGACTCGCAGTAGTATTCTGCTCCGTGTGCATGAGATACTTACAAGATGTAGTGTGTTATGTTCTTATGTTACTATTACTCCGGAGTACTAGCATAGGCATTCCCATTGCCAGATAGGACGAAGTCAACACATTGGATCGATAGGAAGAGGGAAACTTGTTCAGGCTTAATAATATTCTTCTTGCACAGTAGTTGTGCCAGAAGATAGTAGTAGGTATACCTAAGTAGTAATTCTGATTGTTTTTGTCTGTTTTGTAAGTCAACTTCTGTGCTTGGACCTTCTCCAGAGAGGTCCAAGTGTTAAAAATGAAAAACTCTTCTCGTAGTAGTGGTCCTGGACCCGAGTTGAAAAATCATGGAGTGCTATTAAATAAAAATTCTATTTCTCCAGTAATCTTGGAGGCGAAAAATTCTTTGGATCATATTTACAAGGTTTCCTCCCGTCTGAATCGATCCTTTCTTGGGGAGGGGTCAATTGTAAATTCCTCTATCTATATTGTACCATTGATTTTGGTACGTTGAGCTCTTATTGTTGTCAGTCTTCCTCTCTTGTCATTGTTGTTGTCGTTGTTGTTGGTTGGTTCTGTGGCTGAGCAAATCCGTTTAGTGACTCAGAATAAGTTAACACTCATACTACCCCTCTTTCTCTCTCTCTCTCTATACATATATATTATCCACTATATAAATTCAAATGCATTGATATAATATACTTTTCTTGTAGTACTTGTAGTTTTAATATATAGAGCAACTGCATCATTATATCTATATGTATAGTGTGTTTTGTTTATAAGAATCTGTACTATACGTCTACATCTTTAGTGCACATGTAGCAAGTTTTACCGCATTATTTATGTAGTCATTTTTAACATTTTTCTGCATGGAGAGACAAATCCGGTTGAGAATTTACATAACAAATACTAGTTGCAGTAAGTAAGTAAGTAGCACTAACTAATAACTGTGCAGCCTAGTAATACAGAAGTACTAGTATGGTTTTACTGTTTCCTTGTTGGGTATTCCCTCTCTCATAGTATTCTTCTAAGACTGTTGTCACTTTGAATTAGATTACCTGCTAGCTGATTCAATTTACTACGACTGCCACAGAAATAAATACCACACCGGAAAGCTATCCTGGAGAAGAATGCCGCTGCTACTCCTACTAGTATTTTACCATTACCATTACACCCTCTTACTATAAAGATAACCGCATTTCCCCTAAAGTAAAAGCTGACACACACCTGCTACTAGTTTAGTCCGTAGTCCATAATAATAATAATATCCTTTTGCAATTTGCCGTAGAAAGAAACAGTAAACACACTTTGCTAACTTAACGTAGGTACTTTTACTAGCTTTATTATTAGCTCATGTTGTAAATATAAAAGTACCACTACACTAAACCGATCACTTTCAATAGAGACTTGCATGTTCTAGTACAGTAAGTAGTAGGAGTATCTCTCGCTCCGTTAAATTTCCCTTGGCTTTTGTTGACTTTCTTCTATTCTTACACATCTACACCAGTAGTAGTATCTGTAGCTACCACTTTTACCAGTCAAACCATTTCTGAAGTAGTAGTTTAGAACTTGTGGTCTTGGTTTACTACACACAGACAGATTCTGATGTGTGTGGAATGAAGACCTTTTCACTTGTTCCTAAACTGCCATGAGTGAGATTGTGTTACTTACCGTGACATTAACCAGACCATCTTCTTTAGTATATAATAACACAGTCCATTGTGTAACTGTATTTTATCAACTAAACTGTGTCTACAGATAAAACTTGAGTTTTCCAAAGTAAAAGTAGCCTGAGTACTTGTATAAGTTTCAATTCGTGTTTTATTGAGTGCACGAACATTCCAAACGATAGCCATACCATATTTAGGTACACAAAGTGTAGTAAAACATAACGTACACATTTTATTAACGGTTTTGTTTGTGTATAATATAATACATGCGGGTTGTGCTTGCATACCTTCCGTTGACATTCGTTGTTTGACATTCTGTGCTTATAGCTCAATTTGCATGTGATATTGTATATATTTTGCTTTACATAGCATTATTTACTTTATGCATACATATTTCTCTGTGTTTAATAGGATTTGTATATAAGAATAGGTATACCTATAATCATACGTGTACCCGAATTGTATTAACCCAATTTAGGTAAATACACTGCAGTATAAATAATATAACCGTAAATAAGTGACCAACATAACATATATATATAGGTAGTACTTTGTTGTTTTCTTTTCTTTCTTGACCGAGAATCAACGTATTATACAATTGCAGTAGTAATTCCGTATAATTTAGTTAGCAGTAACTGTACTTAGGCGAAGTAGACTCATGAATGATACAGTAAGTAGAGATAGAATGCTTTTTATGTGGTATTATTTACTAATGTAAGTGTAGAGTGTTTTCCATGACGCTGGTTTTGGTTTCCAGCCTGAGAATTTCGTGCTTTTGTCATTTGAAGGCTAACTGCCCGCTGGTGAAGTAGTGTACGGTAGTTTTTCTGTCGACTACTAGTAAAAGGAGGTGTCCAGTTCCACTTTTCAGGTCAAGTCTTTGAATTTCTATTTTTTTCTCGTGTGTATAAATAGTTCGTGGGTCTTGTGTGTGCTTCCACTTGGCTCCTCTGTGCCTGTGTCTACTACAGCATGAAAGGAAAGAAATTTAAGCTTCCTTGTCGAAACCGAAAGAAAGGCAAAGTGGAAGATGATCCTCCGTCGAAAGTTTTGACACCTGCGATGCTTCAGGTTCGGAGACAAGAACGACTTGCTGAACTCCAAGCAGAACATTCACATTTAGAACAACAGTTAGCAGGTAGCGTGTCTCTTTTGTCTTTTTTACCGTTTTGTTTATTGGCAAAAACTCACTTATAATTTAATGGTTATGTATGATGGAATGGAAATATGTGGGCAGATGATAAAAGTATGCACAAAGAATCCAAGGCACTAAATGCCTTTCAGTATTCATGCATGGTAATTCACTCAAGCTTGTATAACATTCCACATTCCACCAGCATATTCCAAATATTCCTGTTAATCTGCCATTTCATATCCTTGGGCGTAGTACTCGTAGAAGATTACACATAGTGCTGGAAAACGTAGTTAATAATATCCGCGACTTTATTTTTAGTAGATGCCTCAGGGAGTATTAATAGTTATTAATCTCTGAATAAGTAAAACATTGTTTTCATAGCTGGAACATGTTTAGTCAACTTGAGTAGAACGGTTGGAGATCATTTGGCATGCCATGTGGTAACAGTAGGGTAGTTGTTGTCGTATCCATTTCACTTAGGTATCTTGAATACCCATATATGTCTTGTGTAATATTTTATGCCTCTACGTAGGTATCTAATAGCCTTTTATCTTAATTTTTTCTAGAATTCTATCTTTCAGCAAAGGATTGTGATAATAATGTCTTTTTAGAGGAAAAAGGAACACGTCTCACGTCACGAGCCAGTGATTCGGATTTGGAATATCTAAATAATGAAAGTCCACCTTTGAAAAGTGGGTTTAGATATTTATACTTCCTCACAGACGATAAATATCCATAAAGTTTGTTTCTGATGGGCAAGATAAATTTTTGATTATTTTTTGTTTAGGAAATTCAATATCGCTGCAAGACTTGCCTCAGTCAGTCATTAGACTTCGCCGAGAAAAAGAGCTACGAACGTTAAAAACTGAAATTGAGTACTTGAAAAAGGTATCGGAAATTTCATCCAGACGCTCACAATCCACCGGTATGGTACTATTTATGACTCTTGCGTTTATGGCATTCACATTAGCAATAAGTATGTTTGTTAATTATGTCGTAAATCAAAGTGTTTGCTAAACTTCTCATTCTCACTGTACTATTCCAAAGAATATTGTTATGTTCCACGTAGTATGTGTTTGAAGTGGTAACATTATGGGTCGTAAATTTATGAAGTATTTATTATGTATGTTTATGTATTCTCTCGCCTGTCGATTGCAGAAAATGTTTCTAAAAAACTAAACATCCAGCCAATATCTGTAGCACTAGCAATAAGTCCAAGAGCAACAGACATAAAGTTTCCAGGGAGCAATAGCAATATTTCCATTTCCAGTCCTCAGGAAAGCAATGGAAATCCGGAAGGTAACGATACTTCTCACTGTACTTTCCCCAATTGCATTGTTAACTAATACATTCCCTTTCACATGAACAAAGTACAATTGCGTGTCTTTGGACAATTTATTGGTTTCAGTTGTTCCGCTATCACAACATATATCGCACCTGAAGACACAACGTAGATTGAATCAAATCCGAAACGAATTGGAAGACTTGGCAATTCAATTTATAAACAAAGAGGATCAAGAAGGTATTGTGCATCGCGTGCAACTTTTATCTCAAATCGGATCTTTACGTAATAAAGTGGAAAGCAGAAATGGTAGAAAGTAATTTTCTAATGTTTTTGTTTACAGCAAAGTGTTCATCTCTCCAAGACTTACCTCGAACTGCATACAATGTGAACAGGGAGCAGCAACTCCTCTCATTAACCAATGAAATTGAAAAAATGAAAAAATACAGACTGGGCCACGGCAGTATTGTCAGTTCAGGTAGTTACATTATTACCACCTAAATACACTTAAAACATTTACGATTAAGGAAATGAAAGTAGCAGTGTAAATTCGCCGGTTTATGTTTATGTTGCTCATGCCATATACATAGTTCTAAAGCTGGAACTGACAATCCATTATATATTATTCAAAGGATTATGTGTTCATTGCAGTTCTGCAAGGAAAAAGGCGTGATTCACAAAAAAGCTTGGTTTCTGTTAAGGAGGAAGTTTCGCCTTCGGTTAAACGAGCTGAGGAGAAGTCAGCAGAAAATTTACCAACTGGTAAGAATTTTTTATTCTGTGACTTCTGCTACGCATTTCTTTTATTTCACTCGGTAATTGTCAAGGATAAATACAGAAAATCAATAGAAATCGATTGAATTTCTTTGATAATTGTCTACTGTTACTTCTAGTATGCCCATTTTACCTTTACACAACATTTACCAGATGTATCTGTCAGAATTATTGAATACTTGACTTTCTGTATTTCTGTATTTACCGTATTTCTGTAGTTTCTCTTTATGTACGTACTTACTGCGCAGTATGACCATCTAAGGGGTTTTAGCATTAAAGTATTAACACACGCAATTTACCTTTGTACGTGCACAAAGAATTTATCTTTCTTTATTCGTGCGACGCAATATCAACCTACCATTAAAATAGTCACATAACCAAATACACATTACTTGTTGTGTCGAGTAGTCTCACAGACCATTTTATTTTATTCATTTGCCCATGTGTTCTTAATGCGATGGAACTACGATGGAACGTGATGTTCGTCTTAATTACCTAACTTATGAATGTAAACAGCTTTTCTACGTTTTGATTTAGAAAATCCGTATGCAAACCACAACGCAAGCTTAAAAAGGCAAAGAGAGCAGGAATTGTACCGTGTGAGAACAGAGCTGAAAAACCTGGCTGATAAACTCAACTACACAATTGAAGGTGCCAATTACTTTAAAGAAAATATTTTATGACATGGCTCATGATAACATGTCAATCTGCAAGATCTTACTTCAATTTCGTAATAGTAGATATGATCCCTTTCTTTTTAACAGATCGGAGTAAATTCATGAGTAATTCTTCATCGCGGGGCTCAATTAAGAAACAAGCAGAAATCATCGCCGAAGACGGTAATATTAAAGGAACATTATTTCTTAAGATGCATAAAAATCTACAGATAGCTGATGTTTCAATTGTTCTTGTGTTGACATTTTTACATAAATTTAATGGTTGACAAGAGATAGAGTTCAAAAATTTAATTCTCGTAAATAACGTTTGCAATTTCTAATTACAGTTGAATCAGCACAACACGTTTAAAGACGAAAAATACAAACGATTGAAAAAATACACGGATTTTACAAATATCTTGATACAATTACTACCTGCATATACTACATCAGTATCCTCCTAAAAATACATACACAATACAACTTTCTCTGAATTGTCCGAATCATTCCAGCAAGAGAAAGTTACGAAGTTATTCACGATCTGCTACAATACAATAATGCAATACAATGCTACACTGCCTCCCCTTCATCTTGTTTGAGAACCCCAATCCCCAACTGAAAATTAATAAGTCTCATAAACTCAATATTTAGAAAAAGACATCGACAACGCAGGCTCGTCGATTTACAATTGCCAGCTCTGTATCTAATAAACAATGGATGACAAGAGCAACCTACTCAACTCAAAACCAAACCACTCAAGTAACAATAATCTTTGGTAGGTTCCTAGTGATAAACTAAAAAAGTCAATTTTAAAATAAAAATCTTCATCAGGATTCACAACTACTACTAACTTTAATGTTACTGTATGTTAGGTAGTAGTTATGTATCCATAAGTTAAAAATATGGAATATCCAAGTGTTGACCTTATTGCTCACATTGCTTACCTTACGATTATTACCAGTACCTACTACTAACGGCTGTTAATTGTTAATTAATAATAATTGTACTGTACTAACAATAAGTACTCAAATTATTATTAGAATAACTATACGTTACGAAATCACTAGAAGTACCTGTAGATAGAAATTATGATGACTTGATGTGAAGTATTATTAACAGTGATGTCACATACTATACTCTATATAATGTTGTTCCTAATTCTTTACCCGAGTTGGTGTAGACTGTAGACTCTACAGATTCTATGTAAGCAATTTTTACGATGGTTCTTATAGTCAAATTACCTAATACCTGAAAGAAACATTGCAGTAAGTATTGAAAAATCGATCTTGTAGCTGTGGCTGTATAAACTTCAAGCAATAAGTACAATTTTCAATCCTTTTCTAGTCATTAATAATCCCTGGACATTTTACACTTTTATTCTTCCGAATCTATTACGCAGTGTGTATACTTTATTCTACAACCATAATTCAAGGTACATTCAGTTTTTCATGTAACCAGCAAATGCGATTATTTTGATTACATTATACAACCTAGCTCTAGATATCGATTCATTTATTACTTAAGCTTCTATTCTTATGAGGTAAACTAAACAGATAACCTGGCTATACTACTTTAGCAATGCTTATTTAAAGGTAAAACAAAACTGTGTTGTGAATTAAGGTTTGTGTACTCATAGATTTCAGAATAGTCAGGTATTACTACAAATAGTACCTTTTTTCTATTTCCAATTCTAATATCGTTGCATGACATACTCAGACCTATGTTAAGTTTTTCACGTTATGTAAATATACACCATACAAGCCACAGTGAAACAAGTATAGGGGTTATAGCATAGAAAGGTGTAGGGATAAGTAATACATAATAAAGCAGACTTGCTAATGAAAATGTCAACGAAAGCATTACTCGTATACACTTAAGCTATATAGCAATTATATGTATCTGTATGTAATAAATCATAATGACGTGGGTGGCTCTACTTTGAGGTAATCAAAGCGAGACAAAAGAACTGAATACACAAATCGGTCTTACATTGCTCCTAGGCTTATCATCATCAATCAAAAAATTTCAATAAAAAGTTACAACAGTAATAATGCAACCTAAACTAAGCGTATATAAAGATGAAACTGGAAGTTGTAAAAGCAAGAAGAATGACAATGACAAAGCATGCTTGGGATTCTAAGTAGGTCATACATAAGACAAAACGTGTGAACTGCCAAGTGTGATCTTTAAAAAGTGTTTAACACACAACTGTTATAATATTCGGCTGGCTGAAATATTATAGCAACATTTCCAATGCAATATACCTAATAAAATGTAAATGAAGCAATGTCTTGTGTATATTTTATTTGTATGCAAGAGTTCTAGTTCATGAGATATTCTGGTTGTGTTGAGCGTTTAGGTTGTGTGTTCAACATTTGGAAAACAGTTTTGTCAGCTACCGTCACACAAAAAGTATGAATTATTCATGGAATCAAAGATGATGTGAGGAATGTTATTAAGTATGTGAATTTTGTATGGGGAAATACGTCCAATACTTACGTGAATGTATTTACTGCATGAAAATGTGTGTTTTACTTACGACGTGAACAAGACGGTGCTATTGATATCCATAAAAATGTGTGCTACTACTACTGTGTACTAATAACTATTACTACTAAAAAATATTCAAATCTTAACTTCTTTCCTGTGTAAACTACTGGACGAAGAACTTAACAGATAAAAGATAATACGACTGTATATGTAATACCTATGCAATAATTATTGTATTGTGAAATGTGAAATAATGGGATGGGATGTTGAATTTTTGACTTTCATTTGACAGTTCAGTTTTTGATTTGATGAAACCAATACCTTATTCAGACTTATGTACTGTTGAATAAACTGTAGAAATAGTATCTGCAATAAAAAATGCAACTTGCAAAAGTTACAAACGAGCAGCTCTTTCATTTAAAATGGCATAACAAGACAGAGACAGATAACAAGAGCAATTAACACATCTGAAGTTGAACTTTCCAATATAGGATGTCACAAAAAGGAAAGAGGACTCATTTGCAGACTCATTTGTACCTATTTAGTATTCCATTTGCTTTCTAATTTCAAACGAAAATGGGGTTTTCAACCTATAGGTAATTGGCATGTAAATTGAGATTTGGTACATTGGAAACACTGCAATTAAAATGTTGCTAATGAACATTTTCTCCAGAGACATTTTATCATAATACTAGTTGAATGAGCCTTCTGAGTTAGAATTTTAGGAAATGTGTGGACTTTAGCCATACAATACAGAAGCACAGCGATCTAGTTTGCTTATTATGACTTTCTGGATTTTTTGAATGTATGGAAAAACTCGACATTTTAATGTTTTACACCGTAATCTTTCTTAAAGATCGTCCTGTCAGAAAAATGCGAATAAATAATTCACTAACTACATGGCTATGTCAGACAATGGTGCAATTTACAAGGGTGACATAGATTTTCATTTCTTTATATAAGTATCTCATTTGAGACAAAAATGACAGAAATCTATAAAACTGTTTCTAACTGACGTACCTATATATGCTTTTAGTTCACAAATTTTTTAGAATTTCAGTTTCATTTTCTGTATAAACAGAATAAATCTCTATAGCATGAATACTAAGTGTGTTTTTCGAAACAAATTAGTTTTAATTTCATTAATTATTACTTTATTTTCACCTTTATTGAATGGTCAACTTGAAAAACACGATTTGACTGAGTACTGTGATGGATCCTCTCAAAAAACCAAACTGAGTCCAATAGAGAAAAAGATTAAGGAAGTAATGGACTACAGTTTTGAAAGAACTATACCACCTTTAACTGCAAGAATCTTAATTTACAAACCAAATGGTGAATCTTCCAGAGGAGAATTCGATTGGACCTCTGTTTCATGTTGGCCAAAGATTGTGGGGGATAAGAGACCAACAGTTCCCAGCCTTGATCCTCGACGCTTGGGTGTGGGAAAACCAGGAGTAACCGAAGTATTCAGATACGTTATAATCATTTGGTTATTTGATGTCAATGCGATTCCCCACCTGCAACAAAATATCAAAGACACATTTAACAGACGCTGGGACAGAATAATTTTAATTGGTCCGGAAGACATAGTCTCGAAAATGTGGTGGACATACGAGTTTCAAGATCTGAAAGAAAGAACCACCATTGTATACGAAACAGGGGAATTGTGGGTTGATCCTTTTGTATATGACAACGGGAATATGGACAAATTAAAAAGTATGAGTGAGAAACGGGCTGTTGTCACTAAAATGGGAGCTAATCTTCGGGGAAGACATTTGAAAGTTGCTGGCTGCGAATGGCCCCCGTGGATATTTTGGAAATCGGGTGAAGTAGGGAAAGAAGTTTTGGCAGGCAACCATTATAATATCATCAAAGCAGCGTCTTCAATTTTTAACTTTACTTTCGAAACGGCTTACTGGGGAGTGAATTATGGAGAACATCTTGAAAATGATACATGGATCGGGATGTATGCTGGAGTCTTCTACCCTGAAAATGGATATCATTTGACGTAAGCTGTGCATTGAAATTGCTATTACGTTTAATTTTGTCATCTTGTCTCACAGTTTTAATTATTTTCTTTTTCATTTTTTCTTGCGGCAGGTTCTTCCTAAGGTTGGTAGCATTTCTATTAAATGAGTTTTGCAAAAAAATTATTATGAATTCGGTATTTGTAAAATAATAAGAGTATCTTTTGTAGTCATGATATTGTATGGTCATACGGAGTGGACTACCCGAGTACTATAACCACGGCGGATATAATATTCGTCACAGGACATCCACGAACTGAAATTCCATGGTACGAAATTGCATCCTACATAGTGTTTTGATTTTTAGCTAAGAATTTTACGTATTAGAATATTGAAACCGAAAATATTTGTTTACTTAGGAATGCGTTCATGCTACCATTCACGGAAGCCGTATGGATTTGGACGATTGCATCGTTTTTGGTTTGCGGTTTTGTTCAAGGTTTCATTATGTGGCTACGGGTTGGTATGAAATGGAAATACATTGTATACGACTCTGCCCTTTTCCTGCCTTATGCAATGGCGACAGAGCAAGGCTTATGCGACATTCCTTCAGGAGCTAGGTTAACATCTTTGGTCTGGTTACTTGGATGCGTCGTGCTTGGCACTGGATACCGCAGTACATTGCGCGCTAATATAGCGTTTCCGAAACCCGAAATAGTACCTTTGACTTACGAAGAGCTAGGAAACAGACCCGATTACTTTACAACATTACACACGCAAGGAGCCGTTGAGACAACTTACATAAAGGAAACTCAGGATAGGAATGTCCAAAAAATAAGAAAGACCATTAAATATGAAAAGGATGATGAGAAATGTGTCTTAAACGCAATTTTGACGAGGAAAACTACCTGTATCACTTGGTCTCCATTTATTGAACAGGTAATTGCCAGGAGTTTCACAAAAAACAGCAAAGTGGACCCTTTGAAATTTTCTACAAATGCTGCGAAAAGAGTCACAATGTCTCTGGCTTTTCAAAAGAACTCCATGTATGTTGATTCGTTCTTTGGTATAACGGCTGGAACAGCAGAGTCTGGAATCTTGAGAAAATGGGAATATGAAGTGAATCAGGATTTCAAAGATATGGGTATATTGAAACTAAAAACGATGAAAGGTACTCCTCTATACAATGAATTGACACGGTTAGAAAATCATGATGATGGCGATAAACCTTTGACCACCGGAAATTTACAAATCGTATTTGTTATTCTCCCTCTCGGGTTCATACTTGGACTTGTTTTATTCGGGATAGAGAAACTTTACTGGAGCTGTAGAACAAATCAACCCTTGTGGCAGGCATTTTGGAATGATCTGTTTGATCGCAGAGATAAGATTTTTAAGAAAGTAAACATACCGGTCAAAAAGCATCATAGACATCTGAAAAGCAATAAGGTTCACACTGGCACACAATTAAAAACATCCGGTATCTTTGAAGAAAAATCTCCAACAAATCAAAGGCACGGTGCAAATAACACCGCTGTATCCTCATCAAAAGAAACCTCCAAATCTACAAAACTGCTTTCCTCTACGTCGTATAGGGATGCACTCGGAAATGTTTAAAGAGATAAATCTGCATTTTTCATCGCCATATCAATCAACACCAAAGATGTAGCCGATAGAGTCAGAACTAATGATGCTATTTTGCTTAATATTAATATTAGGTACCAACTACTTAGCTACCGATACTTTGCAATTAACCATACTGTAGTAGATATATTCAAATCAAGTTCATGGATCACGAGCTTGTACCTCAGTGTATGTTTCTATGTGTAGATACTTTGTATTATAGTCTCAATTAGTATTATATATCATAATCGGTCATTAAGTGTCGGATACGGAATAATTAACATCTTTTGTCGGTCTTTAAATAATTGTCTGTTACATGTTACTCATAATTACTTCTCAAAAATGAAAGTTTTCATTAAGTTGTCATATAAGTTGCTTGCGTGACTTAAAGAGAGTTAGTTACTCTATAATAAAGGAAGTTATTTAGCATGCAAAAGTTGTTACTGACTCGCAGACACAAGAATGCAAAATTGGAAGCTTAAGCTTCATCATAATAGTACTAGATAAGTCAATGCAACTTAAATGGAACTATTACAGTAATTGGAGCATTTTGCCAGTAGTATCAAGAGTACCAACCCTGTGCGTGTGTAGTGTGAGCAAAATTATATTTTGCACGTACTATGCTTAGACCATTAGTTTTTGTCTTATTATACTCATAATGAGATAATGACATTAACACTATGTGCCATCCTATCAATTGTAAATAATTAGTAGGTACATAGTACAGATACATGAATATCCATTTAATATTCATATTACTTATAACATTTAAAAACATTGAATATTTTATACAACTGTACTTACCATATAGTTGTAATATGTTCATCCAGCTGAATATAATTCTCTTCTAATTATCATGCTTTGCTTGTAATATATATTGTGTAAATACGATGTGATTATGCAAATCTAAATACATTGTGGTTTACTAATTAGATACACTAACATATAGTATAGAATAAGAGTGGGATCAATAAATTAGCATCGCTTTTGGAATAAATTATTAGCTTTAATATACGTATCTTGTTAGCACAACAATCCAAACAGATTCATAAGTCACCATATTGAACCAATCAGTTATCTTCGACAAACTGTAAATGAAACAGTAAAATGATATTGAAATGTTTTTCATTTTAAAGAAACAAGTCACGTTTTGTATACCTATGTGACACAAGAAGAGTTTTAAACACCTTCAGAGAAAAACTGATTTCGTATTTTTGAAGATCGAAGTATAGTTTCGATTTTGATACATTGTACTGTGAAATTGTTACGAACATGGAAGCAGCAGGTCCAAGTCAACAATTCTTACAAGTGGAAGGGGATGGTAATGAGAGCAGTTTATCACGATCTCCAAGTGATGCAGACTTTAGTAAGAAAAGCCGACGTACATCCATAGCTTGGGTTGATTTCTTAACAACTCCGCAAGATTTAACAAGTGACAGTGATGTCATGGGCAGGAGACCATCCATTCCGGTTTATTCCTATGATGATGACGAGTAAACAAATTTTGAAATATTTTCTCCCATGGCCCTTTCAGTGATTATCGTAATTAATTATTTCAGTGAAAATTACATGTCCTAAATATGATTTTGTTCTAGGGAAGTTGAAAAAGTTGAGACTGTGGACGATATAATATTTAATATATTCGAGGATGAAAAAGGAGAAATTCTTGTTGGGAAATTTCTTGCGGTAAGAAATGCAATTGTTTATTGGCGAAATGGTTCATATAAACAAAAAGCAATTTATTTTATAGGGTTTGGAAAATTCAGGATTAAAAAGGACGGATCAGCGTTTGAAAGAGTTGTTCCAAAATTTGCGTAAACTACATAAAGATGAGGAAATTAAACACAGAGGTCGAGGGGATTTCGCTTTATCGATTGAAACTCTGCGTTTGGATCGTGAAACATTTAAAGAGATCATTTTTCCGAACATCATCGTTATATCCGCTGCATTTCGACAGCAATTTGTCATTCCCAAATTTGACATTTTTTGCAATTACATAGAAGATATCTATTTAGAATGTCAGGATCTTACTGGCGGATTTGTACCAACGGGTTACATCAAACAAGTTGCAAGAATGGATCCGAATTACTGGGGTGTCTCACTCTGTACCATTGATGGACAAAGATTTTCTGTCGGGGATACAAACATCCCAATACCAATACATTCCTGCGTGTAAATTATTCATGTCCATAATATTCAGTGTTAATCTTAATTGCAAAAATATTCATTACTTAACAGAAGTTTAATTGTCTATATTACAATTTGACCTTCATCTTTATTTTGAGTCATTCTGATTTATGCGTCTCTTTTTATGTTAACAACAATAGCAAACCCTTTTCCTACGGCGTGGCTCTCAATGAACTTTCAAAAGAAGTTGTACATAAATATGTGGGACAAGAGCCTTCTGGACATACTTTCAACGAACTGGTTCTCGATAGCAATAGTAAGATTATAATGAAATACCTACCTCACCACACTACCCATTTAATTTACACTTTAAAGAAATGCGAAATGAATTTCACTTACATGTCAATTGTGTAATATGTAACCGAATTTTTTTAAATGGGAACTGATCCAAATAGATCGACCTCACAATCCAATGGTAATTTTTCTATCATATAACCTAAAAAGTGAAACTAACAAATATCACAGATATAACGTTTGTTTACTGCTTTAATTAAGAAATATTTTTAACACTCAGATTAATGCTGGATCTATTATGACACATGCAATTTTTCAAAAACTGGCTAGAACTGAAAGTAGTTCTTGGGAAAAATTCGATTTAATGCGTGAATATTTCCTGGTAATTTTCAAGATATATTGATATATATCTACTATTTCTTACCCACTATTCGTACTTATGAATAATAACTAGCTTAAAATATCCTCTTAACTAATAATTTTGCAGAAAATGAGCGGACAAGAATACATTGGATTTAATAACGCAGTGTTTCTGGCTAAAAAGGAAGCAGCAGACAGAAATCTTGCATTGGGACATTTCATGAAAGAATACAATTGCTTTCCTCCAGGAACAGATTTAAGTGATGCTATTGACTTCTATTTACAGGTGAATTACTTATGTGTATATAAAAACATGCTTACCCTCTTACTTAATTACTTAAGAAGTATTTCTGACTCGTCCACAATTTCTGATCTATTCATAAGGCATAAAATTATAATTGTATCAATATACCCCATTTCATTGATTTTATTCAGACAACAAGTTTAGAAGCTACATGCGAAGTGTTTGCTGTAATGGCAAGCACATTAGCAAATGGTGGAATGTGTCCCATCACGGGTGAAATTGCCCTAAAGGGGGATGTTGTAGCCGATGTATTGTCCATTATGCATTCATGTGGAGTATTTCAATATTCTGGAAAATTCGGGTTTCAAGTGGGTCTGCCTGCCAAATCTTGCGTTGGAGGGTTGATAATTTTGGTTGTTCCTAATGTTTGTGGTATGGCTTTATGGTCACCACGATTAGACTACTTTAGGAATTCCGTCCGAGGCCTAGCATTTTGTAAGGTAAAAAACTGTATTTGCTACATACTACATAAGCAGATTCCATATAACTGCAAGTAAATATAAGAGCAGTTATAATCAACATATATTATTAAATTGCAGAGACTGGTCCAAGTTTTCAACTTTCACCCTTATGATAGCATAAAATTTACAACCGACAAAATCGACCCCACAAAATTATCTAGAGACACTAAAGGGTCAAATGTCACTAGTCTCCTCTTTTCGGCTGCTTCTGGAGACATAGATTCCATAGTGAGACTTCATCTATCAGGAATTGACATGGGATTATACGATTGTGATGGAAGAACTGCATTGCATTTAGCCGCTTGTGAAGGGCAATACGAGGTAGCGGAATATCTTCTACGTATTTGTGGTGTAAATCACAGACGAAGGGACAGGTAATTTTAATTTAATGATTACAAATTCCACTTTTGCTATGTACAAGATTTTTGTTGAAAGAAAATGATGCGAAATTTTCGTATATGGAAGGTTTGGAAACACTCCGTACGATGATGCAGTACTATTTAACCAACCGCGAATCGCAGAACTACTACGAACATGGAGTCCAAATCAAAGATTATACAGTACAATTCAATGCAAAGAACCAAGTCCTGAACCAAATGAGTCATAGTAAATTGAAATTAAACACAATTACATGTACGTTATTTCGAAATTTAATTTAATTAATTAATTGAACAAATGTGCTTGTGAACAATGGAATATCAATTGTGTGCTTAGAACTATTTAGTTACCGTTTTAACTTACAGCTACAACTACAATACAACTTAACCATTGCGTATATATAATCATGTTTATCCCGCATTAAATTCATATACCTACACAATATTGTTTAACCTAAGTAATTCATGGTTGTAAGTATCCGTTCATCTTGTAGTTAATGAGTGCGAAATAAACATTACTACTATTGACATAGAAGATTACTAGAAAACGTATCTGCAATGTAGACCCTAGATATGTATTACATAATATTTCATCAATATACCTATATCTATCTACAGTACTACAAATGGTCTATATGAAAGTTGTATAAGACTGAATACAGTAGAAGAAATTATTAATTGACAGAAGCCCGTTAGAAATATACATTTAGCATTACTCTCATCATTTTCCTCTTTAAGCTTGACACATTCACTTTTTACAACAAACCAATGAATATACCATATTACATCATATTATATTATTATTCTGGTAAGAGACTAGCTACATAATAGGTACTTCATTATATTATTATCTGTATGTAGGTATATACTAAACAGAAAATCAATGGTTTGAACTCCTATGATGTCATCACTTTTCTTACTATCGCGTCGCAATTGTACACTTCAGTTTTGGTTTAGTACATTAGAAATCAAAGTCCATGTTGTGCATCCTGTTAGTGTGACATTATCATATGAAAACGATACATGTTGCAAAGAATGAATGCGATAATTAAATTTATATTGTTTATATTTACAATGTATAAATTATGTATGTGCTTTAGTGTTTGTGTGTGTATATTTTGCATGGTACTATGTACAAAACGTGAGATCAACTTTTCATTTTATCTTGACGGAATCCACACCATCAACCAATTTCTGCTTCTTCCCATTCGGCTGCTCATTCATTGGATCACAATCCTCAATTTTACGTCTTTCTGAAGGACTTATAGATCTCTCTTTGGTAGGGCTGTCGGGAAGAATAAGCTGCAAACATTAACAAAATTATATTATGCTAGGCTATAAAATTACTTTCCATTCCAACTGAGATTCAATGAGACTTGCTATCTCAAAACTACTCGAGGCATAAGGATAAATAGAATAACATCCTGCAATACTATAATGGGAACTTCCGATTTGACACATAATACATGAAGAATGCTTACAGCAGATTGCTTCAGCTCTGTCAAAACTTCATCCAACACTTTAACGACACGGTCAGCGTTTAATTGATTAAACACCAATGGAGGTTTCATCTTTAGCACATTTCTGTGTGGTCCATCAGCACTTATGAGGATAAATTCATCCTTCATACGGGCGATTACGTGTTGTGCTTCTGCGGTAGCTGGTTCCCTTGTTTCTCTGTCACGAACTAGGTCAATACCCACAAACAGGCCAACTCCCCGGATGTCACCTGCAGTGAATCGTTCAATAAGATTGTGAAAAGTGAAAAGAATGTAATCCTTGAATTTATACCTCCGGACTTAATTTTATTGAAAATACTATTTTAGCTACAATGAAACAAGGCGTTTTTATGGTAAAGAGAAATTAATGTGTGCAAACCTATAATCGGATGTTTGTCCATGAGTTTTTTGAGACTATTCATCAAATGGTTGCCGACTTTTGTGGACTTGTCACGAAGATTCTCCTTTTCAATGACATCAATTACTGCATGCGCAATTGCACATGACACCGGATTTCCTCCATACTAATTATTAAACAAGTTGTGCATTTTAACAAAGAGAAAATCGTGCAATTTATTTTTTAATGCTCAGAATTATCTTATTTATAATCATTATAACTACAGGCAAGGCTAACTAGATTAGAGTTTGAGACACTCTAGAGCTCCTTGCTTTTGTAGGGCACACAAAACCAAGGAAGCCAAGGAGATCTAGTTAGCCTTGCTACAGGTTAATGATTTTTACCGTGTTAAAGTATTCAACTCCTGTGTTGGCGAAACTCTGAGCTATGGCAGCTGTAAGAACAAAGGTCGTAATTGTAGCCATGTTCATAAATATTCTTTCTTTACAACGTAATTCGGGTTATAGGTCACTCTAAATTAAAAGGTTATACCTGTGGTTATGACTGCAGCGACTGGATGTCCATTACCCATTGGTTTTCCTACTGTCACGATATCTGGGATAACGTCTTCACCCTGCAATTGGAATGCCCACCAGTGTTTTCCGACTCTGCCAAATCCAGTTTGAACTTCGTCTGCTATGCACACCCCTCCGCATTCCCTTACATACCTGTTATTCACAGATGATCAAATTAGTACTGTAATTGACAATTGCAATTTACCATGATCTGTATCATATGAAGCTTAGATAGAAAAAAAGATTCCAACCTGTATGTGTTCTTTAAATATCCTGGGGGTAGAATGATTTGTCCACCACAGCTTTGAAGACTCTCCGAAATAAAAGCCGCAATGCTTCTTCCGCTATCACGGACCTTTGTAATTAAATTCTTGACATCTTCAGAATATTTTCTGCCGATGTCGTCTGGAGCATAATCCGAATCCCGGTACTTTCCACGATAAGAATCAGGGCAAGCAGCCTGTGAAATAAAAAAGTCATTATTTGACACAGGAAATGAATGAACGGAATTATTTTGGTGAGACGAGACAGTATAATATATTTATACAGATATAGTAAAATGGTGTAACATGTAAAAAAACTTACCACATGCACATGTTCCACTTTTCCACCTCCTCCAGGTAAATTGAATTTATATGGCGAAATTTCAATAAGAGAAGTGACATGACCATGATAGGCACTGAAACAAAATCTCATGTCAGCACAAAACTGAAGCATTTCACAAGTAAATGCCTATCTAACTGCTTAATATTAAAACAATCCTATTTAACGCTTAACATACCGAAAATACTTATAAACCCCCAACAGTCTTTCAATTTCAATCATTATAAATCAACCCGAATTCGATACTTCTTTACAAACACCGCCCATAATAACAAAATACATAACATGACTAGTCTTCTTCACCGATTCGATTCTCATAAGTCACTCTGTCTTATTCTTCACTTCCGTCAGTCAGTATCAACTGTACACACAACATTCGTGTCGCAAATTACCACACCACCCCGGAATGGCCAAATGTCCCCAAGAAACGCTTTTTAACAAATTACACTCAGCTCAGCCAGCATGTTATTTAGTAACCCAGAGAAGCGTGCGATTGACACGAAGTACTCACTGCCGATGATTGTTGTCGTTCGTAGGTGACGTAGTTTTGTATTAAGGTGGGTGTGAATTGGTAAAAGCTAATAAAGCCGAAAGGAGTTTGTCTGGTGAATAATAATTCATAATGTTGTAATGGTGCATCATTTCATCATCTCATCTCTAGGACAGGGGATAAGACCATAGTCTGTATATAAAATACGCTATGTATTGTCTGAATGCCCCTGTTTAGATTAATTTCATTAATTCTCCCCTTTTCTCTTTCATCATCTCATTTCTCCAACGAACAAATGATCAGCGATCATCTTTGATATAGCTGCAAAAAATTAATAAAAAGGTCTCGATCAGTATATGTGGACAGTGAAGTCATCCGGAAGGATTACGAACGACGCTATAACGTACGTCACAGAATACAACACGAGAACAATTACACTCACTTACCTGTGTTGTGTGTCGTAGTCATTCATGCGTATACTTTACTCTAATTATATCAAAAAATACCGTTTCTCAAATTATAATACATCTACCAGCATAATCCAAAATTTATATGTTAATTTCACATCCAAACATTTCATCCCCATTCATACTAATCAAGACAAAGTCTGTTACTATTGCACATAGCCCTGGACCCTATTAACTGAAGCTGTTACAACAAAAATCTGGAACGTTTAATTAACAATAATTATTCCACCATATAAATTTATTAGTGTTTGTAAGCTTCTAAATGTCTATTACTTATAAATTCAATTAAACTGGATACAGGAGGCCTACAAAAGACTACAAACGAAAAAAGATGTTTATTGAGAGCTTCAAGACCCTTGGATAACCATTTAATGAATAAATTCTGAGTAAAAAACAATTCTTTCTATCGTTCTGTGCCAATCTTAATTGTAAGTAAAGCTTTAAGTAAATATTGTCTATAGGCAATGCATCATTGATGCATGTATACCTACTTAAACGCTGTAATAATGACACTTATCCTTGGAGTGTCGTTCTTGACATTCTCAACATCACTTAACTTGTGGCGACTATAAATAACTATTTTCTCAATACTAATTTTCTCATGTATAAAGATTGCTTTTGCTACATTATTGATGTATCATTCATACTTCATACTGGATCTGAAGGTTTCGATGTACATCTACAACTGCTAGACTTAACTGTACCAAACTATAAGCATTTACGTATGTAGATACCAATATAGTAAATATTGAGACTCGATATAAATTATTGGGGAGATCTGAGGATACGAACAAGACTCAAAGCTGAAGTCTTTGTAAAGCTGTTATCAAGTACACGTTTGGCTATGTATATTGCACCCAAGCATTTTTATGACTTTTGTGGATTTTAGCATAGGATATTTTGTTCTTGACACACTTACTGGTCGAGAGTAATGACATCTTGGCTTTTAGTATGCGCTCGAGCCAAACGCAGAGCCAAGTCATTTGCTTCTGATCCAGAATTGACAAAAAAGCAGACAGACAGCTGAGGAGGGAAGAGAGCTGTAAGTCTCTTAGCACAGATCACCAAATTATCGTGTAAAAACCGAGAGTTCGTATTTAGTATGGACATTTGGTTTACTCCAGCTTGAACTACCGTCGGCTCACAATGTCCAACTGTAAAACAATCAATGCATTAACACATTTAAATCCTTTTCCTCAGTATTAGTCAGTAAATTGCAAATTTAAAATTATATAACAGATAGTGGCTTCGATAAATAAAGTAGTACACGAACAAACACAAAGTTTTATGTTGTTTAGAAAGTTTCTGTATCAAAACCTGCTAATAACTTTAGGAAAAGCTTTAAGCAAACGCTTATACTACTATATACTTGCTTAATTGTTAATAACATAGTTGATGAGATTGTCCAAATATACCTATTATTCATTGTTTATTTGTCATATTATTGTCATATTTGGAAACCAAACTACCGGACAAATTGTGACATAAATACTATAACCTACATAATGTATTTAATTTAAAGAAAAACAAGATTCAGTTTCATTACCATGTGCGACGTTATTAATACAATCCAAATAGGCTTGATCCTTTTCATCGTACATGTACTGGCCTTCTGCTCGGACTATTTTAATCGGATCACTTTTGAAAAACAGTTTACAAGATGACCTGAAAATAAATTCCTTATTAATATAATTGCATTTGATTTATGAATCGATTAAAGCATCTAATCTTAATATTTATACTTATACATTGAATAATAATAATTTAGTAGTACACATAGATATTGGCATTAAGTCGGTAGAAGAACAATAATTTATATAGTTACTGTCTATAAAATCTGATTCTGCACCAACCTCGTATTTTATGAAAGTATGTGCAATGATGGAATTTCTACTAAATTAGTCATTTATGTGTGGTTTAAATACTCAGCTCAACATTAGTCAGAAAGAACGTGCCATACCTAAAATTTCCTTTATACTCACTCAGTGAGACAATTTATTTAATGTTTACTGACACTTTGACATCTTTCTAGCATTGCTTTCCATAGGGAAACTTTAGAAGTGTATCTGTTACTTTGTATTTTTACCATATTTATATAAGCATACCTAAAAGGTTCAAGTGTATCATTTTTTATCTGTTACAATATTCCACTCTACATAATAGTAAATCTTTGGCCACAGCTACGGAATTGCTGGTTGGTTGGTATTACGATTACGCAATTATGCACTACACGTACTCGCAGTACGCAAGGTTCCCATATAATGCAAGACAATAATAACAAATAAGTAAATCAGAGAATTAACGAAGCAACTTACACTAACTGCTTAACATTTCAGATCCCGAAAAAAGAATCACAATGGAATTTCTTAATGTTATTCAGCTTCTTTCATGTTGTGATAACGATGAGATAAAATTAACATGACTTGCCTTGACACGAATGACAGTTGGAAAGTTTATTAAATCATTTTATGAACATTATCTCAAAACAAAAAGTAGTTGGGAAATCGTAATTTCGCAGTATGCTAGAGCAAACACAATTATATCAGTTCAGTAATTGGTAGTAACGCTAAACACATAATAATATCTATATCTTGTCACCAAGCGATTCTACAAAAGTTCAAGAAGATAATGAATCCTGGCAAATGCGTACGTGTGGTTGTAAAACGCCTGGTAAACAGGTTGGGTTAGAGGTCTTATCGTATGACACAACAGGGGTGATATGAAAAACTGGAAAAATCCGTTTCCCAAATTATTTTTGTAGATATACATTTTAAAGTAAGATAAGAAATCATTCGGATTAGTACTCTTGGAAGGTAAAAAGAACTTGGCTTTATCTTTTTTAACCTTTCATATCATTACAACACTTGCAGTGGATTTTAATAATCTGCTGTGTCCAAACTCTCAACTGTCTCAACTCTACACGTGGTATAAAATATGACAGATAATCAGTTGTGATTTATTTGTGAAAAGCGTTTAATAGCTAATATTTTATAGTAAGTTCGGTAGGGCAGGAATAATATTTAAATAAAGATGTATACTGTGAGCGAGTGATTACTCCATGCCATCCATGACACATGCATCTCAATAATATCTGTTTAAACTTTAAATGTAACATTGCCCTTGCGCTTGTGAATCTTGTACTTTATGATAATTCACAGCAAATTCCATGAGATATTTTAAGCCAAATCTACCGAATTCGAGGTCAGCTTATGAATCAACGACAACTAGTCTAGCTAGACTAGTCAGTGTAGTTCCGTGCCAATTGTGTGCATACTACAATACATGTGTATACATACATTCTTCTGGCCTTCTATATTTACTTAAGCGACGAAGCTTACCAATTACCAACTAACGATTTACTAACTTGAGATTTAGGCAATTGTTACTTGTTTGATTGTTTGTAGCTCGTTTACATATTTTCAGGGCGTAACAAATGACTAACTAACGATTCATACAGGCAAACCATAGTTTACACAACACATTTTATGTTGTCGCAATCCGTCTGAATATACAGATTAAAAAATGCTATTGTGAGCTATAAACTTAAGTACATATTCAAATAGCTCCATACTGATGGAGCTACTAAATTGTCGCTTTTAAAATATCTTTCCTTTGCTGACAATTTGATTGTACAACTATTGGTTAGGTATATTTATTGCAGGCATTATAAATTATGTTGCAATATATTATTTGCAAAATCACATGTACATTTACACCATGATTTGCAGTCATATTTAGCATAGCTATAGTAGGAGCAGTAAGTCACCGATATTCTGTTGAACTATATAAGCTAACAATGCAGAAACAGTAGTGGTAACCGTTCAGAAGGTAGCTCTACTGTACTAATTAAATTGTACACGACAATCTATAAAATATATATGCACCCGGTTTCAGCCCCTCCCCTGATTCCGGAAAAGGGTTATTTGGCAAAAATTTGGGGTGAAAATTTACCTCTGACTCCCTGTCTTCCATTACAAAATCATATGTACCTATGCCCTGGTTCTTATGTGTTGATTATAATTAAAAGCCTATAGAAGTCCACAAACCAGGTAATCGCATTTCGAATACTTAATATCGGCAGATTAGCTTCAAGGTGAACCATTATGATTTTATAAGCACTATCGGTATAAAGGAGCTTGTATTATGCATAAACATACGTTATCTCAATTCAGTTTCTACACATTCAAGACTATAAGACATGCTGGTTTTCTAATGTATACAAAATACGAATCTCTATGCACACAAATATGACACATGTACAAATATACCTAAGTATAACCTATAAATACCTTTTTTACCATCGGGAGCATTTGTGTCTTAGCTACTTCCATGTAAGTTTCCACTTCAACTTACTTCCATATACAAATGCTTTTAGAGCCCTGGTCTAGAGTTCTTCTATTATACATAAAGGAGATTCTTCCTTCGACCCATTATAAAACAAAATGGGCAAAATAGCATTCAATATACATTCCTCGTAATTGCCAAGTTGTATTCCTAATTATGATTGTAGCATGAAGGTTATTGGATTTCTCCAAAGGCATATTTTGTCACGCCAAGAGAAAAAGACAAAACAAAGTGTGCAATGGAAACATGTACCATCTAATAAAGACGATATAATGAAAAAAAGCTTCTGCAACATTCAAGAAGATCCACCGAATCCACTCCACTATAATCGATTGCAATATTCAGGAGTCCTCAGTTTTAATATTCTGCGAAATTCTGCCAATTTCTTGGAAACCTGCCGTCCTTTGCCTGCATACACTAATTGCCTGAAATTCTATATTCCCTATGTAATATTCTTTTACGCCTCAGCTATACTCTATATTACTACCTTATATGTCGTAAACCCGATTTACAGCAAGCACATTAAATTTTTTGCTTAGAGGTACATAGGTATGTAATTGGGTTCTAATAATGAGATCATGATAACATATTAGATTGTCATAAATATTGAAACATCAGAACTTGGTAAGCAATTCATTCCTTAAGGAACTATGTAGAAGGCTTTTTTAATTAAATATTCTCTACAATTTACGTCAACAAAAGACGATCGATGCAAATAACTTGCCAACCTAACTTTCGCAGTCATCTCTGATTTTGTTTACAATAATAAACTGTACTATGTATTACTGTATTATATTATAGCTTCACAAATAACATTATACTTATAATGTGCTGAATATGAATCTAAAGCTGCACTATTGCACATTTTTAATACTTGTACTATCATTATAATGCTTTTACTAGCATAGACAAAATGTTATGATGGTATTAACAAGGCATCAGACTTAAAAACATTTCTTCTTGTACCAATTCGGCTGTATGTATTTAAACTACTTGAAAGTCTTCGTTTAAATGAACCTTGAGCTCGAACTACATGAGCTTAGCACGTTGCAAAAGAATACCTACCCAAACTAATTCTGCTTGAACAACAGATGCTGAAAATACTTGATATGCACGTGTCGGTCCAGCACCAACAAAACCGAGTTACGATAAAAATGATTCATCAAGAAGGTCTAATAATAATCATTACATTACATTTATTATATTGTTGCGAATCAAAGTTGGAAAGGTTAATGGACCTATCTTCAATAGCAATCTTTTTGTAATAAAATGTGAGATTGTAAAACATTCGAAAACATCAAGTAGTACAAAATTTATCATGGAATTTGAATATGTATGAAAATGTTTCCTGGTTTACTAACACCTTATTCACTCTGCAATTCGAATTTTTTTATCTCCCTCAATAATTGAGGTAATAACAATCGTACATTCATATCAAAATGCAAAGATATGTATGTTTACTTAATAAAATCAGGAAATTAATTTCAATAGAAACTTAGTAAATGTGTAAGTCTACATATATAATAATGTACATGTGTACAAAGAAGCTTTTGTGAAATAAATACTTATAGCTGTGCCAAAATCTTAAGAAAAATACAATTGTAAGTGTCATTGACCAAAGAATCGTAAATCTAGGTATATAGAATTATTTATACATATAAGTAGCTCTGCGTTTGGAAGCTACGCACTCACACACAACAAAAATTTTGCAACTGTAGGTTAAGAATCAAAGAAAGAAGTAATATTCTAAGATTGTATTCTTACCCAATGTGTCGTTTCCTTAATCGCACAGTGTCTTCTTTAGGCATGGACTCCATGGTTGAA
This sequence comes from Pogonognathellus flavescens, assembly GCA_019776165.1. Classification (NCBI taxonomy): domain Eukaryota; kingdom Metazoa; phylum Arthropoda; class Collembola; order Entomobryomorpha; family Tomoceridae; genus Pogonognathellus; species Pogonognathellus flavescens. The sequence goes on from JABASD010000188.1 coordinate 94,585, forward strand.
TGTTGCTAATATTGAAATTTCAGTTGAAATTGAAAAATATTTTTACAGTTGTGTAAAAATGGAAAGTAAATTAGTTTCCAGTTTTTAACAACACGTTCCAGAACTCTTCTCGACCAGTTGGGACGGGGAAGCGCGTTGAAGTAAGTCAGCTGCTTTAATGCGACTGCTGGGAAGAAATCAATGCAATTCATGTTATATAGGGCAAGAAAGCTTTAAACTGAACACTCTGAACCTACTTGCTTGCGTGATGTCTCATATTCATGCACATACAATTTATTTTCTATACACATACACTTCGCTTTGCCCCTTCTGTGTTTAATGTCTATTCATTGCCCTCTCTCTGTCTACTTGGTCTACAGTAACATTATTTTGCATTGTGTTCGTAAGTTCGTATTCTGTACCAATGCAAATAATACTGTTGTTAACTGTCATACTGTTTTATTATAGACATGTCATAATACCTATTCATACCTATACAAACTTACTTTTCAAATGTTTGAAGCAAAAAGACTGGAAATAGTATACAGAAATTCTATTCTGCCCTTTTATGTACATCGATGCCTTAAAGCTATAACTTAATTCATGCAAGCTTATAATTTTTCATTTTTACATACCCACACGTATAGGTATATGCATATATAGTTTTTTGGAATGGCTGTCCTTCTGCATTAGCATGTAATGTACACAATTTATACTCTGGTTTTACTCTTTTGGAAGTAGTATTTAGATTTTGAATTGAAACCTGAGTCCGTGTATCATGCAAATATTCCTTTGATAACGTCTTCAAACACATGCTTTGTAATGTATGCTGACATCAATGATATCCAGTTCATTTCGTGTTTAAAGTACATAATAAAATAGTGCACCTAAGAACCTAAAACACTTGATTGCTTTTCCTTTATGGAAAAGCACTAATTGTAGGCTCTGGAAACACAATCTGCATGTTAGATCAGTTAATGTAAAGGTAAAAGCTAAAATACTTTTGCATGAATATGACGCAATTCATACAGTAAAATGAGCACTCAGCCAGAAGTGCTATGCTAGTGTGAGCTTAAAAATTAAATGCATTCTATATAAAGTTTCATGACATCAATCCTACTGTACATGTTTTATGATGCCATCCAGTCTATGATTTATGATATCACGCAGAAGCAATCACATTTTTTTTAAAGTGCAGATTAGTCTAACTTGGTAAAAGTGTATAAATGCCTTTGATTGCTTTTAAAGTGATAGCTTTCTAAGGAAAACTAAATGATTAATTAAAAGGTATTTCACAATCGTACATTTGATATGCCTATTCAAAGCTATAGAAATTAATATTGGAATTTTACTTCTATGTCTAAATAATGGTCTATTACCTTTGCCTCTGACGTGACTTTTACAGGCACATGTCAGTGATAATATTTCATCTGCACAAATACGTCATATTATGATTACAACAGCTATCTGGTAAGTTCTGTCTTCAGTGTGATCGTCCGATAAATACATGTTCCAATTTCCATTCTGCTCATTGGTATAAAAATGTTCACAATTGATTTCCAACCTAAACAAGGCTAATACAAGATAATCCTATTGATACTGACTTGATAATAACAATGCTAATCTATTCATTGCAGATGTGTGTTTATGATTTACTAAATGATCCATGATTAAATGTTGAACATTTATGAATAGATATTTAGGTACTCTAAAATTTTATCAGTCTATAAGATTGAATACCTATATGTTTGTGTATTTAATTGTCCTGTTTAACTAGACATTAAACCTTATTCAGTGTTGTAAACAAATGTGACATCAGATTAACTTCCGTCAATGATTTCTCAATCATGAGATTCTTATTCGCAGTTACAAAGCACAAAACAGATCTCAAAAGACCTCCAGACAGTACACATTCATTCATGCGTCCTCCTTCCTTACAAACAAATTCTTAGTTGCCATTTGCCAATTTACCATCCGGGAATTCTGGCCATTGATGCTAATGACTAATTACTAATACAATTTTTGTATGTATAAGAACATAATACGCTTAAAATAATTTCGAAGATAAGAAATATGTTAAGATGATTAAGGTTAATGTATTTGCTGTTGCCATTTAGTTTGAATCAATTGTTCATTTATTGTATCGTTTTGAATAAGGACAAGTCCTGAAAATTACAATTTTTTACAGTTCAAGCCTTCTAAAAGTTGAAATATGAACCGTGAACTTTGTACTTCTGTTTTAGAGACGTCGCGAGGATTACATATTTAATTTATTCAAATGACGAACAAGATACTATAAGTCAAAGTTCACATTGTGTCAAATCAATCGAGTGCTTTATCGTAACTGCTTATTAAATACATAAAATGCACATAATGTGACATGTAATTTGTTAGTCCTTATCTGTGAGTCAAACACATTGTAATATTATACATGTTATTTCTTACGTTTTTTCATCTTTATCTTGTGTTACGTATGAATACTAATACATGTTTAGCTTTTATCACTGCAGCAATTTCTTGCAAACATGGGGCAACTGAATGATCAAATGCAAACATAGATCAGTAGTATCAACAGTACTACATAGAATGACGTCGGTCGTGACAGGATTTCATCATTTATTTTTTGTTGTAAGTCACATTTTACTTTTGATTGTTGTAGCTAAGGATTGAGTTAGAATTTACAAATATTGATATGAGGTTATTGATTTAGGATTAGGGGATTAGTTAGGATTTAGGACGGGTAAGCAGTAGGTATACACTAGGAAGTAGATAGCCATTTTAATCATCAATATGGATGTTAACATGTAAATTCAAATACCTACTCTTTTGGCTGTTAGGTATATTTATTAAAATACAAACATTTATTACAGTTTCTCGTTAAATTAATAAAACTCGCAAGTTCAAGGCATGAAAAGCTTTTGTACTACAGTATTGCAAATAACACCCCTCTCCCTTTAAAGCACATCCCCAATACCAATACCCTGTGAAGAAAACCAAAGTACAGATCTTGTAAAAAATCTTTTTGTAAATACATTTAATCAGCCACAGTAACATTGCACTAATAAATTAAAATTAAACTCTTTTAGGTGTATTAAGGAAAAATTAAATTCTTTAAGGCGCATTAAGGAAAAATTAAATTCGAATGCATTTATAATATTATTTGTATCTGAAATATTCATCTGAGTGAGTGCGTATAACTCAATGCTCAAAAACGGGAATTACTGATTCACACTTCAAAATTACCGCTAGAAAAGTAACGGTGACAAAGATCATTGTTTCTTTCTTTGTGTCATTTACCCAATCAGATGTAATATTGCATTCTCTATGTATTTTTAGTACATAATCATTAGTGAAAGAAATGAAGATGGTAATAATAATTCAATGATTAGTAATTTAATTACATTGTATGAATGAGTGAATGAGTAAATGAAGTTCATAAGCTGTACTGTAGCATTAAGAATCCATAAAATGCAATGGCAATAAGTTAACGCATTCAAGGGCGTAACTAAGATTTTGTAATGGGGGAGGGGAAGCTCAAAGCCCAAACCGCCAAAAAGGCCGCAAATTTTGTCCAACAACCTCTTTTCCCCGAATATGTGGGAGCTCAAGTCCGGTGAACCCCCCCCCCCCCCCTTATGCCCTTGAACACATTAAATCTTTGCGATGGAATGTACAAAAATAAATTACCTAAAATACATTAAAGAAACAATTAATAATTCGTAGTTTGAAATCCGGAATGGTCATTAACATCTTCATTAATCATTAATTACTTGTCAATTGACATCTAATAAAGGAAAGTTGTCAACTACATTTAAATGTAACCTAAACTAGAACTAGAAAGTCTAGAGATTGAGAATTCATCTTTATTGTTATGTCGTTTTTCTTTATCCAAAATTAATGAATACATTGCTATCAACTATTTAAACTATGTAGTAGGTACTTACTATAGTAATCTTTACTAATATCAAAGTTTTATTATTATTTCAATAAAAAAAATTGTCTGTCAGATAGGAGAGGGTGAATCATTCCTGACTCTTGTTTCATTTTATCATAACAATTAAGATATGCGTACAAGCTGACATTGTTGACCGTTCTTTCGGTAGCAAATACAATTTTTATTTAATCTGCTAATGGTTAGTAATTATTTGTTTTTCTTACTAAGCCCATGGTTAAATATTCATCTAGCAAGTCTAGCATCATCAATACTCCATCAGTTATACTTGGTTGTACCAATAATAGATAGAATTGGTAGTTTTCCTCCTGCTTGTATTACCACTAGTGTAAAATTTATATCATCTTGGGAAAACATCTAATCTTTTGTGTGTATAATAAAATATTATGCAGCAAACATAACTATATGCTACAACTATGATGGTTTAGATTTAAATTAGCGTCGAATATAACAGGGGCTTCATATTGGTCAACGTACTATAGACTAAATCTGACCGAAGTGAAATTAAACAATGAAATGACAGCTTATTTTTTTTAATTGCTGCATGCATAAATATTTTTATTTCTGCTCACAGTTTGTAATTATTACAAATGTTTTTGCTCTCACGTTCTTTCCTTAAGTGGATTTTGTGAAATTGTTTTTTTTCGAATGCCGGTTTATGAAGATATACAGATAGATGCTACATAGAGAATAAATGTGCTTCAATTTATTTCTTTGACTCAGTTTAACTGCTTTATTTGCTAAATGTTTAAGCGTTTTGCTTGTCAATATCCACCACATAAATTAACAGAAAAAATTGTAGTAGATGTGCTGCAGTATTTTAGTAACTATACAATTGCATTACAACTAATAATAATATTATTAATGATACAATAATGTTTGAATTAGGTGCATACATGGAGTGCACAGTAGGAAAGACTAAATAAGTTAACTCTATCTCCTGTGTCCTGTATAACTGTTTTTATCTTAAAGTTCCGAAGTCGAGTTTCGTTACACGACAATGGCTCTGCATTATTTGCTTAGACATGCAAAAACAACGTGAGACAAGAGATACTACAATGGTACAATGTATAGGATGTTCAAATTGTTACACATACATTTGCAGAAAATCGCTTAATATTTCATAACGCAATAACTGAGACTTCAGACACATAAAGGATTAATACATCGATACATGGAGAGTCCAGTTAGGAGACAGACATGTTGCTAAAGTTTGACATAACCTTTCACCCTTAATGTTATAAACACAATTTACCTATAGTTATGCTTGATGTTTTTAGTAGGCAATACAATTTTAGTCAATTTATTTAGTAAGTATATTAGGTATAATAGCTGTGAGCGTAATGTTAATATAAATGTAAATACTATTGAGGCACTCGGTCTAAAGCAATCAATAAATGTGCTTGAAGTCTTACTTTTTGGGGCCCTTGAGCCCCTTTGCTTTCCAATGCAACAATGGTGTTAACGTAGTCATATTCAATTGTAAGTCCTAGAACTGGAGGATCATCAGCTCGTGAATCGCCCTCTTCGACGGCATCGCGAACAACTGTTAAATATACCGCTGCCTTGTTTGCCTTGCGCCATGGAACTAATTTAGGGTCGTCATTGAAATCCGGTGTATCCGCAAAATCGTCAAAATCTGAAGTTTCGTCCCTAGGGGCCAAAATAACTTCTGCATCTGGAGGTTCTAAGCTGCAGTTTTGAGAAAATTCTTCATTTCTTATAGGAAGAACGTGGATTTCCTTCATGATCTGAGAAGCTGAGGAATTAGGAATGGGACTGACAGATTTAAATACTATTGGTGTTGGAACCAACATCGAAGGAGTGGGGCTAACACTCGGCAAAGAAACGTCGGTGGATGATTCATTTAGATCTTGTGCAATTTCTTTGACATTTTCTGCCTTCTGAAGAGGAACGAATGAAAACGGAAGAAATTTGATTGATGTTGGAAACTGAGTCGGGTTTGCTAATCGAAGTACAATACGAGCTTTATAACCGGGAAGAAGAGGTTCAGATAATGGAGTCATTAGACGAACCTGGGGTACATGGTAGTAGGCGTTTAACTGGATTTTGAATTTTATAGACACCGGTGAATATTCTGGTTTACTAATATTTCGTTCACAGACTCTGCATCTCAAAGAGCGCTTTACCAGCAATTGCTTATGAGTTGGAAGAAGTGCAGAGGTGTCTCTCGGTTGAGTTTCTAGCTGATGAAGACGCTGAGAAAGAGTGGTAACTAAAACAATAAAAATGTCAATCTTGATAAAAATACATTCTTTGAAGCTTAATCCAATTTTTCATAGAGATACAGAATATAATTCTTTACACAACCAGGGTTGACACATAAATAATAAGTAAAGATTTTACCTTTAGCCACAACTAATTCAGAATCGTAGAATTCATCCGACAATTCTTCCAACTCATCTTCTCCTTGGGTAGGAGACACATACGTGGGAGGTGGAATGGCTTTGCTCATTTCCTCCGGTGTTGTGATAGGGAAACGTTTTGGTAAAAGATGCGCTAACCCATGACGTCCCTATAAATTGTAATATCAACATCAAAATTAAAAGTTTAACTAAAAATAATGAACAACAATCAGAATCACAAAAGGTACGACAGTATGATCACCACTTACAGCAGCAAGATATTTGCTTTTATGAACATATTTGCTCTTTGAGTTCTTTTCCCTGATGGACAACATGCGAAAATAATCTCCAATCTGATTGATTTGTTCGTTCATAACATTTTCAGGCTCAGGCCAAGGTCCAGAAGTACTTTGACAATCTGGAAGACCAGCGTCTCTAGAGGTCCACCGACAAAAGCCGCATGCCAAATAGTACAATTTCTTCGCAGTATATTTTTCAGGTTCATCCTCTGAAGGCACTTGAGTCGTTGTTGCTCTTATGGACAATGTTTGTTTGCAACTGGGACAGTCGTAACACGAATTGCATCTACATAAAAAGTTATTTAATTCAACATTGAACTGAATTGATTTTGAACTTATGAGCAGTGAAAAGTACTTTAATTAACCACCTGTTTTTCTTTTGCTTCGCTTCGGCCGAAGGCATATTTTCTGAACAATTACCACAGTAATGGGAATCTACTTCATGAAGCACACAGTAAGGACAGCGTAGTCGAAGACAATGACGACAGAAATACACATGACATATAGGTTTCAAACTACCGCAGCAGCAGACATACTTCACAGTGTCGAGTTGAAATAAATGCGACATGGTTGAAGAACTTGACCCAATGGACGACTCGAACAACAAATCTGTAAATGTGAAATTCAATAAAAAAAACAGTATAATAAAGTGCAGTTTTAAAGAGCCATAGCCATAATATTACATAAAGAACATTAAGATTACATTAAATGTATATTTACAAATTGTACTTTGTAGGACTAATGTATACAATGTAATGCATGCCCACGCTTCCCACTAAATTCCCATTCCAAGAAAATTCATGTAGCTCAGCTCACGGTTCACATGAACACAAACACATACACAAGTAAGTGAGCCATATGAGATGAGAGTCCAGGAATTCATTCTAACAATTCGCAAGTGTGCATTACATAATCCACAATGAATAAATCTCAAGTACATTACATTATCTCTACTAACTATCATTATCTGTTGCACCACCCAAAGGGTTTTCTACAGACAGCCACAGGACCATCCTTCAGTATAAGTAAATATAAAAGCTAAACATTCCTGTTCCTCCACATATCGAAAAAATTTAAATTATAGGTATAGGTATGTTTTTTAATACTATTAAGTAAATATTACGCGTAGGTGCCTATAATATATTATTCCATTATTATTATACATCTGATTTTTTCTAAATGTAGTAATACGGCAAATCTGCCATCCTAGAAACATACAATATTATTTTATCTGTGTCATTATTTCTCGAAATCCTAATAAGAATTCTTTCTAAACGTACTGGTATATACTTCACTATTTATAGTAAACGAAACAGCACCGGCAGCACTATGACTAAAACTGCTCTTGTGGTGGTGGCCTATATGTCTGAAGAAATGGAAACAATCACACCGATTGACACCTTGCGTAGAGCTCAGGTTGGATTTACTTTTTACTTAAGTGTAATTGTAATTTATAAAATGTGATGTATTTACGATGACAATACTATAGGTGGAAGTTACTGTAGCCGGTCTTAAAGATGCGAATAGGATTACTCTTTCTCGTAATGTTTGTATGGTTCCAGAGAAAAGTTTGACAGATGCAACTGCCGGTGGGGTCATATATGACGCAATTATTCTCCCTGGGGGGTTAACGGGAGGAGAGAATTTAATGGAGGTGTGTATCACAATCAAACTTATATAAATTGAATGACTAAATTATATACTTAATTAAATTCATTGATCTTTTACAATAATACAGTCTGAAGAGTTAGGAGCAATTCTTAAAGAACATGAAAAGAAAGGCAAACTCCTCGCTGGAATATGTGCAGGTATAAGTTAATTATTAGAAAACTTAAGCTTAAAATTGCCAGAAAAATGTTTAAACATGCATAAAACTTAATTAGACATAATATTTCTTGTTTGTCTTAAGGTCCTAGGTCCTTCAAAAAATATGGAATCGGATATGGAAAATCAATTACTTCTCATCCATTCGTGCAAGACCTAATGAAAGAAGGAAATCTATACGACTATAAGGAAGATCGTGTTGTCATTGCAGGTAGACAGTTTGGTGTTAACAAATTATTATATATGTAATCCAGATATAACTGTCTTAGTTAGATTATTTTTAAACTGACTGACCATATAATATGATTACAATTCTTAGAAAACTTAATCACAAGCCGCGGACCTGGTAAGTGTTTCATTACATCATTACATGATGATTGGGATGGGACATTTGCAATTTTGCAATAAATAACCTAAAATTATATTGCTTAACACACATACAATGACAAATTTTAGGTACAGCACTAGAATGGTCCTTGGCTATCGTGGAACATTTGCTTGGAAAAGAGAAAGCTCAAGACCTTGCGAAGGCTATGCTGGTGAAGCAGTGAAAATGGCAATAATTAATTAGATATAACATCAATGAATTAGCAGAGTTTGTTAAACTTAAACATAATAAAACAATAATACTTCATGTGAGTCATGTAACATTGTAATAAATAAAATTCTTGAGTAGTGCACTTTCGAAGGAACAAGTATTACAATAATTCGTATTCCCTATTCCCTAACACTACTAAACCGCTGTTATTTCATATTTACATATATTCACTTAATTTTATGTGACAGCTTACGTCTTTCTTACAAGACATAACGACAAATTCTACAGAAAGCAGAACTAGATATTGAAAAACAGACTTACCCAGAAAGAAAAAAAAGTTCACTTAATCCTGGAAGAATGCTTCGAACTAGTAACTGTTGGAACACTACTATTGTCAATTAAATGAACAAATACATCATAGTTTCAGTACTTTTTACTTAAAAATGACACAATGACATGCAAAACACAAAATTAACCATGGTTTGCACTCGCGGCTCGGGAGTGATCAAATGTTTGCATTAAACCGCGGTGAACTGTACAGTCACCTACTTGAAATTCTTCCTTTCTTTAGCTACGCTATACATTACACTAATTTTATAGAAATGCACTGACAGAATGACACTGACAGTAACAAACAATGAATGTGCTTTACAGAAAAATTTGCAATAAATACAATTCAGAATCAGAATAATGCACACTAGTTGATAATAAAAGCTAAAATGTAATGTTAATTCTGAAAGAAATGATCTTTATAATATGATCTAAATCTAAATATGTTTCATCATTTACGTTTATACTTAAACATACATATATAAATCAAGAGCGTATCTAGGATGGGGGTCTCACACCCTGGGAACCCAGATATGCATGTAATGTGTAGATAAACTCTTGAAACATGCATACATCATGGTTTGGAATTAATTTTAGAAAGATTTCCTTATTTCCTGAAATCGTGAGCGTTTCTAATATGTATAGTCTCTCTATTCGTTTTCTGTGAAAGAAGGGTGTGAATTCTGTGAATGACAAAAAATAATAAAAGTTAAAATGCAAATGAAAAATGCATTGACACAGGTTTTGACTTCATATCATTAATTTTTAATTGTTTTTATTTTTCACTTTTCCGATGTAAACAGGCTACATCCATTTTTATTTAATTGCCAAATTTGTGGCGTACATTATTAAGTTAAGTTTATTATAAAGACACTCATATTCTTCAACATCATCCGCTTCAAACATTAATTGTAATTACTGCTAAGTAATACAATACATTAAACTAAGTATATTTACACTCCGATGAATTACAGAGCTGTTTCATATAGTCGGCGCAACATTGCTAATGAATCACACTACAAAGCATTGAAGCCCTGAAATTTTGTTTCCTAAATATTTTATCAAAGATGAACACTTGTACTGACAGAGAAACTGTGACGTACAGAAACAACGAATTAAAATTAAAAAGTTAACCAGTTCGACTCAAAATGAGAGCGAAGCAGACAATAAAAGCAAAACCTCATTTATTTAGCATTTGATTCATAATAATTAACTCTAGTTATTTTTATTTTATGACAAGCAAACTTTCACTAATAAGAACTTATTTATAAACTTGAACTTAAAAACTAAAAATTCTTTGCAAGAAAAAGCCGCACATAGTGCAACAGTGCAAGTGCAAAGAGAATTGAACACTTTCAATTTAAATATTTCAGACAATTGAAGCTAAAAATGAATTTTGGTCAAATTATTGTTTTTGTCTGACACTTGTTTCTTTATAGGTTTTTTAATTCTGTATGTACGTCAAAAAGTTCCTTGCAGTCAGAGTTGATAATGCAATAAATTGATCATGTTCTACTTTTAAAGACAACATTACACAGTGACAAAAACTATTATTAAGCAACAAGTATATAGATTTAAATTAATTTCAGCTTGTTTTAATATTAATTTTAGTTTCTCTGAGCAAATTATTGTATGAGCCATTTTGAATTGCATACTGACAATGAGTTACTCACTAAATGTGTTAACAATTGACTGATCATTTAAGATGATCTTCTACATGATCTCATTTTTTTCTATCCAAACTCTGCCGAGACCAGACCGCTATAAAAATGAGCATATTATTTATGTATTGTAAATTCTATTGAAAGTTTCATTGTTGTTATTATTTAGGTATTAATAGGTACAGCTACTAGTAGAGCACTATACAGATGTCAATTATTAAACACTTTTCTGCATTTCTCTAAACTGAGCTTCAGCAATTATTATATACCTAATCCCAACTTGGTTACGATACAGATAATAATAGCCATGATTCATATTAAACAATAAAATACATAACGCATTATACCTAAGTAATTTTTTTAAGTGGTAATTCTTTATAAAAGTATTACATCTCCAACCAATTATTGTTTGCAAGTAAATTTAAATATGTAATGTTGAGATATTTCGCGGAAGAAAATGCGTATGTGACAATAATAGACTGATTAAACAAATTAAAAGAGAATCCGACTGTTATTTTCGTCAGTTCTGAACTTTTTGCTATGAAACACAGCTGCAGTAACTTGAATTGTAATTAATTATTGTAACCTAAAATTACAATGCTTAACATTAGAATCATAATTATTTTTAGCCTTACTAATTTACACTATTTAATAACTTACATTAAATACTTAATTAATTGCCAATTAAGCCGAATTGAGACTGCACAAGTCACTGCCCTTTCCTACGTCTATTACTTACGAACTATTTGAATACTTGCTAATAACACAATGGACAGAATCTTTCTTCAGCCTGAACACTTTTGGCTAGGCTGAGAGTAAGTTTATTTTGTGTGTACATATTAGTATGCAATTTTGACATTTCTTATCTCTTAAGCTTTACCGTACCTTAGAATTACTTACAACTACATTACAATACAGATATTACCAAGATATTTACACTTGTAGATTAAAATTTGCGTATATTGCTACCGAATTGAAAATTTTGATGTTGAACAAACATTCTCGAAATTACTGGTAGATTTCAATATTACTATTGGAAAATGTCTCCCACATAATATTATGTAGAAGAACAGTTTTCTTTTACACCTAATAGTTACAAATTTGTGCAATATTCGCAAACCCTAATTATGAGAGGCCTTGTTACGAAAATTTTGCAATTCCACATGGAATAATGTTATATAAGAATTCACACCATTCCTTGTTAAAGGCAGGTGGCACTTTGCGTCTCGATGTTTTTACATAATTTATTTGGCAAAGTCGAAAACGTGTGTTTAGGCCATAATTATTCCAAATAGTAATTACTACCAGCAATTATGAATTTTTATGTATGAAGTAATTTTTTGGTTTTCGAGCAGTTTTTCTATTTTCTATTTCTTTTCTTCTTGCATTAGAGTAGTAATGGCGATAATCGCACATAAAGTGGATTTTGCCATTTGTTTTTGTACATGTAAAAACGATAATATTATAGGCAACCAATGTAAGTGAGAACGTTATTTTTCTAATGTATTATACAACTACAATTTGAACTTGTTCTTTTTCACACAACACACACCTGCACTCATTCAGAGAAACGATGCACAAAAATTAAAATTAAGGTACAGCCTCTGACAAACGCGGAAGTATTGTGCAGTTCTTAAGATTCTAAATGTATACTGCATGACACGATAACAAATACGAATTTTATAGTTCCTACTTTCTACATACATGAAACTACATGTGCTGCACTATTTTCTTTCATACCGAATCTCATTCATTC